>ML391918.1:10166-20509 GCA_005239525.1 Nicotiana knightiana | reverse complement strand
CCGGACTCTGCTTGTTAGCCAGAGTTTGCATTATTCGGTGTTTGTCGTCGAGAAAGAGAGGCGTGGAGGTCGATTCGCCATTGAGTTGTTTGTACTACTGTTTTGAAGCCCGAGCGTTTAGGTAAAATCCTAATCCCTTGTTCATCCGTTTTAGTTTATTCTTTATTGACTGATTTTCAGATTTTTAGTTTAGTTTAAGTTCTTTTTAATTAATTAGTGATTAGTCGTCTTATGTTGATTTTTTTTAATAATTATGTTGTTCGTTTATTTGTATTATTTATTCGTATTGTTTGTTCATTCGTGTTGAAATTCTTTGATTAGTCGTCTTATGTTTGGTTGTTGGTTTATGTTCTTTCCCTATTTGTTTTTAGGTTCAGTTTACTTCGAGTTTGCAATTAATTGTTAATCCGTGATTGTTAGTTCGCGTTAGCTTCGATCGTCAACATTAGTCGCTTAATATTTTCGAATCATGTACCTAGTTGATTGTTTAGGTTTCTATTAAATCGTTGTTCAATAACTTATCAATGTTGTTTTTCAGCTGATTCCAATTTTCTATCGTTTAGTTCTCATAAGTCGATTGTCGTTAGTTTAGTTTGTTTGAGTATTTAGGTCAATTACATATAAGTCTGTTTCTGTTTTGCTAATTCTAGTTGGTTTAAGTTTGAGTATATAAGATGAATTTCAGCCATGTGTAGATAATAGTTGAATACTTGAGTTTAAAGTACATGGTTGTTGGGTATTTTACTGTTTAAACATGCTGCTCTGTTTTGTGTCAGAATTTGGTGAAAAATGGACTGTTTTGGCACACAAAGTTAGTCCTTTTGGACAGATTTTTGGTGAACTAAAATCTGTCCAAAAGGACTTATTTTTCCTACTTATGGAGCTCATTCTTTCACACTTGAAAAAAAATCTTGAGAATGGTTTGAACATAGAACCCATCACACAATTGCTTAACATCTTTACACACACTAAAAAAAAACACAACTTGAGAGTAAAAATCAGCAGCTAAACATATCCAATAGCAAGCTGAAAATTCTGAGATTGGTGAGCGTTTCTTAGAGCGCAAAACTTGCAAGAAATAGAGGGATTCTAGTCAGTTTTTGGGGGAAATAGCTACTAGTTTCAAGCTTTGTACCGCTAGGATATTTCTGGTTGATCCTCTTGGGTTTGAAATCTACCGTTTGTTGTTGTTTTTGCTGCTTCGCTGTTGCCGTTCTGCTGTCCACCTTTTGATTTTGGAAATAGCTGACTTTGCTGTGTTTGTTCTCCTTTCTTCTGTCCAGGTAACTTTCGGACCATGTAAACTCCTAAAATCAAGTTGGAATGAAAACAGTGATGCCTGGAAGTATTAGTAGATTCATTCGTCTATTGTATTTCATTTTTACATGCTCTTGTGTGTTGGATAATGTTATGACAGTATGTTAGTTAATTAAACTGGGTCAAGCATTTTTAGTCTTATGCCAAAGTTTAGGATATAATTCTGCTTGGCCCTCAGTTGTGTGGTTGTGTGAAAGGAGTATGTGTTAAATTTTGAACCCATGTAGTTTCATGTTTGTTCCTTTGTTTCTTGCCCAAGTTAAACTTTTTTTTTTCTCTTCTTCTTTTCATTGGCCACTGTTTTGTCATAGTTATGATTTTATTTTAAAGCTAAGTGGTCTCATTTTCAGTAGTCTTGTTTAGACATTCACAAAATGGAGTTTCAGTTAAGGTTGAATGAATATGGTGAATATAGGTTCTTCGTTTTTTTTAATAAAAGAAGTTATTTTCACGTATAATTTGTTATGGCCATTTGTTCTAAAAATAGAGTGTGACACTTCCAATGTACTTGTCTTCTTGATTGAGCATGAGATGGACTAAATGTCTTGATTCATATGAGAGTCTCTATTACCATGATTTAGCATGTTAAAATTCAAAGGATATTTTATATAAGTTGTTACAAAGATTATTTGCTAGCTTCAGTTGGCCATTTGGTTATTAGAGTTGGACCACACAAGTTGAACATCATATGCAAGTTAATAAATATTTTAGCTGGCCTGTTTTTTTTAATAAATTCCAGCAGCCCAAAAGTTCTAGAATTCATAAGATGGCCCATTTCTCATTTAACAAGAATTTAACTCATTTCTTTAAAATAGATAGAGTTGTTCCAACATTTATTTGCATAATTTTCCCAACGATAAGTCTAGAAAAATAAAGATTTTCGTTACTAATTAAAATAACTCATTTCCTTCTAATTAATTTAAACGCTAGGCAATTAGTAGGCGCGATGTAACTTCACGAAATCGTTTGCGTAGCGTGATGTTTAACATTAAGTAAATTAATTCAACGATGTCATTTCATACTCTTAATTTTTTATATCTTTTAGTTAATTTTTAATTTTATTAATAGTTTGCTAAAATTGCGGATTCGCTTGCGTAGCGTGATTATGACAACGTAATTTATCCAAAAATCATTTTCCTTGATAATTCTAATAATCAAGAAGTAAAAGCGGACAATTAAAACGCAAAAACTAATAAATCACAATTTATTTAGAATTAATTTAAGCCAAGTTTAAGTCAATAAAGCGACCGTGCTAGAACCACGGGACTCGGGGAATGCCTTATACCTTCTCCCCGGTCAACAGAATTCCTTACCCGAACTTTGTTTTCGCGGACCAATAAAAAGAGAGTCAAATCTTCCTTTGATTAGGGATTCAAATAAAAGGTGACTTGGAACACCGGAAAAATAAATTCCAAGTGGCGACTCTGAACAATAAAATAATCCCTATTTCAAAATTGTCACTTCAATTGGAAAAACCATTTAACCCACAACAATGATAACACCCATTCTTTTGGGGGTAGAAAAGGAGGTGTGACAAGTAGAATGAATGAAGCCTTTCCTACCCCCATTAATAAGCACAGAGCACCCGAAATTTGAAATAGACCTCCAAACTAAATCAATCCAGTTCTCTGAAAATCTAAACTTCCTCAATGCATTCAACAAGAACTTCCAGTTGACCCTATCATAGGCCTTAGCCATGTCCAGTTTAATGACAATGTTCCCTCCAAAATTCTTTTTGCCAATACCATGGATAATCTCCTAAGCTAATACAACATTTTTTATAATGGATCATCCTTTTAGAAACCCAGGCTGATTGTCAGAAATTATCTTTGGCAATATGGAGTTCAATCTAGAACTCATGATTTTGGAAATTATCTTGTTAGAGCAGTTACTAAGACTAATCGGTCTCATATCATTGAATGAAGAAGGATTCTCAACCTTAGGAATTAAAATAAGGCATGAGCTGGTAAAGAATCTGCTAAGTTCTGCTCCAAAAAAAAATTTGCTGGATAAACTCTATCAACTCCGGCTTGATGATATCCCGACAACTTTGGTAGAAAGACCCTCCAAATCCATCTGGTCCCGGAGAACTATTTTGTTTTAGATCAAAAATTGCTTTCCTAATCTCCTCTTCATCAGGGACGACACAAACCCTAATATTATCCTCATGAGAAACCTCCGATCAATGCAATCCAAGTGTTGCAGCTCTGGTTCTCCTTTGTCTTTAAACATAGCTGAAAAATATTCCACAGCCTCCCTAGCAATATCTTCCTCCCCATTGATCCATTGCCCATCAGAGCTTTGGATTCTCTGTATAGATGCCCTTCTTCTTTTTTCATTAATGATTGCATGAAAATATATAGTATTGGAATCTTCCTCCTCAATCCATTTGATATTTGTCCTCTGTTTAAGGATAGATTCCTCACATTTTAACCACTTAGTGTGTTCCGCTTGAGCTTTGTGCACTTGAGGTCGGAGGTCCTCAACATCATTATCAATGTATTCTGTTTCAAGATCTTGCATTTTATGCTCCCTTTCTTTGGCTTGATCAAAGACATTCCCAATTTGCTCTCTCGACCATTGACTAAGTTGGGTACTAACTTGTTTCAGCTTGAGTTGTAGCCTTCTCATGCAGTTTCCCCCAACGTCTACATTGCAATATCGTTTTAAAATTTTGTTGGTCAATCCAGAAGTTCAAGAATCTGAAATATTTGATAAGAGGCTGTTCTGATGTAGAACACTTCACTAGCATAGGTGTGTGGTCTGACCCTGCGCTTGCTAAGTGTTCTACATCAATAAAAGAAAATTTGTCAGTCCAGTGATGATTAATAAACACCCTATCTAGCCTTTTCCAGATTCTCTGATGCCTTCCCCTTGCATAACACCAGGTGAACCTCAGTCCTTTGTAACCTGCATCCACCGTACCACAATTCTCCATACACGATATAAATTCCCAGCTCTTCTCCATTCTGTGAGGATTGCCTCCTTTCTTTTCGTCTGGACTCATAATTGCATTGAAATCCCCACATATGCACTAGGGATCATCAATATAGTTGCTGCAGTGTATCAAATTATCCCACAAAGGAACTCTTAGATGTTGTTTAGATTTAGCATATACTGTTGTGAACCAGACAACTTCACTGTCATTCTTCCTGGTAATCTTGAGTGTAATTTGTTGCTCATTATTCTCTGCCGCTGCTGTATCAAATTCAGGCGACCACAAGACCCAGATTTTTCCTTTACAATTTGCATAAGAACCTTCGAAACCAAGACCTCTTCTATATTTGTCTATTTGATCTGATTTAACAAAGGGTTCTTGTATAGCTATAATTTGAATTTTATGAAGACCTGTTAAAAATTTCAACCTTTCAAAAGCCCCCCTGGACTTTACTCCTCTAATATTCCAAATGATGTACTAATCATTAAGAACATCAGAAGAAACTTCGACACTTTGAGCTGCTTTCCCCATATCCCTTGTGATCGGGCGAGGCTTTGGCATGCCTTTATGACCGTCATGTTTACTTTTGCAAATATTCCTTGGAGATAAGTTTCCTGTATCGATGAGTTCATTCCTATATTATGAAACAGCATCCTCCATCACTTCACCTTTCCATGAAGTTTTAGGCACAAAAGCTTGAATAAGAGCCTCTTCTGAAGAATTACATTCTTCATATTCGTCCTCCAGAATATCTTCACTTTCACTCTCTTGTTCTTCTCCATAATCAGAATCATAATCACTCGAATACCCCCCCTTGTCATCCTTTGGATTAATCATCCTGTCTGCAGCAACATCTGGTTCCGGAATAACCACCTGGAGTGGAACATTAACAACAGGACTAGGACTCCAGAGTTGGACCTCCAAGTTAATAGCCTGTACTTCAGTTCGCTTAGAAGATCTAGGCTTTAATGTTTTAGAATTCTTCTTGTTAGAACTAGCTGGTATCCTCTGCTTAGATGAAGCATCAGACTTGCTCACCATTTGCCTTGATTCCTCATTCTCTTGATGTTTACATGTTTCTTCTTCCACTTCTAGTTGTTGAAAGAATTTGCAATAGGAACAAGACTGTTTGTGATGTTGGGGATATTAGATCGCACATTCTGAACTATGTTGTCTTCATTATTGTTCCCTTCTGCACTAGCCTCTACCACTACAACATTATTCTTTTGCAGAAGCTTTTCAACAACTTCCTTAGCTTGTTCAACTTTCTGTTGTTGACAGATGGTCTTGCTACCCATTTCATCTTGCCTTTCCTCCGCAGCTTGGTTCTAATCCCTTGTTGGATTCTCTGTCTGTTCATCAGTTTCTTCTTCTGTGTAGTTGCCGCTTTATTACCAACAGGTAGTTGATGAACTCGGGGTAATGTCTTGTTCCCCAGTCGAGAGAGCATAGGTATATCACTAGTGGATGCAATCACCACTTTGTGATTGCCCCTATTATTAGGTATAACATTCTTCTTGGCAGAGATCACATCAGTATTAGCTACAACTTTAGGATTAGTACTTGTTGTTGCTTTGTTAGACACAACTAGGAGTGGCAAACGGGCGGGGCGGGTCAGATATGGTTCGGGTCGGGTTGGATAATAGAAAAAACGGATAAATTATTCGACCTGATCCATTTTTAAACGGGTAATAAACGGGTTAAACGGCGGATAAAATGAGTAACCATATTATCCATTCATGACTTCACATTAGCCTCAAGCTCTAAGATGAATTTGCTGCCCCTTGCAACAGAAGAATAATTTTTCAATAATTGTATTATCCATATTTTACCCATTGGTTACCCATTTGGTTACTCATTGTTCTAATGGATAATATGGGTAATTACCCATATTCGTTCGGCCCGATTTAAAAAAATCAGTTATCCAACTCATTTTTAATGACTTGAGTTGGGTAGATAACTATTATTTTTAACCATCTTGCCAGGTTCAGACCTAACATTGTCTCCGGCTAGCTTCTTGTTATCTTTTTTGTTGGGTGCTAAGCCTACTTCCCCCACATGACCTTGATGTCTACAAGCATAACAGTAATCCGGAACAAAGTCATATTCAATATTTTTCCAGAATCCACCCTTCTCCTCTCCTCCTTCCTCCTTGATACCCACCCAAATTGAATCTCTTCTCTGAATGGCCAAGTCAATCTCAACCATAACTTTTGCGAGATTTGGTCTCCATTTAACATCCGTAGCTTTATCAATTTTTAGAACTCTTTCAATTGGGGACGTGATCTGGAATAGAGCATCCCAATTATAGTAATGCCATTTAAGGCCAGGTAGTGATATCCAAATGGGAGCCAAAGAGGTCTCTTCTTCTGGATTAAAATATATGGTCCAAGTGACCATTCTCATGAAACAACCCAAAACCCCGAGATTCCTTCTAGAGTAGATATTAAGATAATCTTCCTCAATCGAAAAATCCATAAAAATATGTTTGGAGTTATAATGGCCAATTTTCACAGTACCTATAAGTGGAAACCTAGCGGCCAAATCCCTTCGGATATCGTCTAAGGATGGTTTCCCATGCGAGAATTTCCCAACAATAGTAAACCTACAAGCTTTAGCCAATTCTTCCTCCTCTTGTGGTGAAAAGAAAACTGCATGTTTTCCTTTATGTAGCTCTGGTGGTGTTTAACCAAAGAATAAGATCCTTTGATTAAAGCTATTTTTAGGATGAACATGAGTTGCTGATAATCAAGAAAATATAGAAAAAGCAATAATAAACAATATTGCAGAAATATAGAAAAGCGAAGTAAACTGTATTCGAGAATCAGATGCCTTTACAAGCTGTAATCCTCTCCCTTATATAGGAGATTCTTTGATATAACGTACAACTCTTGCTATGGTTGCTCACTAATGACTAATTATGACATTAATGAGGCGTTACAAAGGATACCGGTAATTGGGGTACGGTTACATAACGTTCAAGTAATCAATTGTGGATCCTTGAATCTGCCCGTAGCTTTGTCTAGATTCATTATGACCATGCCTCTCCCCTGTTTTGATCAGGTTGAGTTTCCCGTGGCTGATAAGCTCGAGGGTTTACTGAATCGTGCCTCTTTGATCCATGCCTCTTCAAAGAATCACATCCAGCTGTCGCATTTTCCTGTGTCCACGTGACTGGCTGAGTTGTCAAAAGTTAGCTTACGTGTGAAACTTTTTTTTACCAATACAGATAGTCCCCCCACTTATCATATATTTAACGATTAATATTTGGTAAGTGGATATTCATTTATGGCGAAAATATTTTGCCGCCGCTTTTCCTCGAATCATTGTATCCTTCTTTGCAACATAAGCGTCGTTTTTCACTTCCATTTAATGCTCATACCACGTGTCCTTCTCGGATTGGTTTTGCATTTACTCGACACGTTTTAGGGCTTTTTGCGGCTGTGCCAGTCCCGAAGTGACATCTTCAATTATGACCTTTTATCATTATTTTTTCTTTTTTCNAGGAGTCGGAGGGGTGGTAGACTTAGAAGTTTAGGATCCACTCCTTCGAGGGGCTCCTCTTCTTCTCAGATAGTTCCTTCTCCTTCCACTAGATCTCTAGTTTCTCCGAGGTTTAGGGTTTCTCGGTCTTTGTCTAGAGGTAGAGGTGAACGCTTTCGTGAACCTGGAGTTGATGAAACTGTCCTTGCTGGGTTTGTTTTTGCTAGAGATAGTCAAGTTCTTGTAGACCAACCTTCTTCCCTTGAAAGTGTCAAAAGGTATCCAACCCTTATAACTGAGGGTCAGATTTTCCTTGTTCGTAGGGAGTGCTTTTGGAGGTCTGATTTCCCTGTCTATATTCCGAATAGTAATAAAAGAATAATGTCTTAAAAGACGAGATAATATTTTGTTTATACGTACCCTTTCACTCTAGGGTTTAGACCCCCCATTGACCCAGTCATAATTGAATTCTGCCGTTTTTTCAATATCTTCTTAGGACAAGTTGGTCTGCTTGTGTGGCGAGTTGTCGCATGTCTTAGGAGTTTGGCTTCTTTAGCCTCGGTTCCTTTTACTTTCAACCATCTTATTCATCTCTACTCTCCTACCTTATTTCGTGAAGGGGTTTTTACTCTGACTGCTAGAAGCAAAAGAGTGCTGGTAACCCCTGGAGATGATAAGGATAGGGGTTGGTACCTCCGGTATGTTGCTGTACCCACTGTTGGTTTAGTGGGTGAAGAAAATCTTCCCTTCCCTGAGAAGTGGAATCGCGCACGTGAGTATGCGTTTTGACTTGAGATTTTTATTAACACCGTATCCGTTTCTTCTTCTCTCAGCAATCATGGATACTGTTAAGAATGTCTCCGGTATCCGTGATTGGGTAGAAAAATTATTGTTCGTTGCTCCTTTAGAAGAGAGATCTTAGAAGTACCTCGCGGGGAGGTATGGTTGGCATGTAAAGACCCACGGTAAGTGAAGCTCTTATTCTTGCTTCTTTCCTTACTCGAGTCTCTTCTTTCTTTGTCATTTAACTTTTTCCTTTTAATAGGGTTCTTTGCTCGTGGGGTGTCTGCTTCATCTATCCCGAAGATGTCTTTGGCTCAAACCAAGAAATTATTGTTGGTTCATCTTCCTCGAAGAGGAAGATTGGTGAGTTTCGTCCCGTACAAGAAGAAGAAGAAGAAGAAGAAGAAGAAGAAGAAGAAGAAGAAGAAAAAGGTGCTTTAGTACACATGCCACGGAGAAGGCGGGTGGTTTCAGATGATGAGCTTACGCCCTTGACCTTGCCTTCCGTGTCTGTAGTTGAGCCCTCTATCCTTGATGATGTTTCACATTCCCCTATTCAAGAAGGTGTTTACCTTGCTCCTGACGATGTCCCTTTGGCTGCTGTCTTTCCTGCTTCTTTGAGAGAAACTGTCTCATCTGTTCCTTTGGCTATTTCGGCTTCTGCTGTTGCTTTGCCCGTAACTTCCTCGACTCTTCAACCCTCCGTGCCTGCTGCTTTTCCCGTGGCTTCTCCAGCTCCTCAACCCTCCATGCCTGTTGCTATTTCATCTATGCCTGCTTCTATGCCTTCCGTTAGGGAAGTAGGGTCTTCCAGCAGAGAGATGTGGTAGGTTGTAATAGAGGTTCCACCTGAAGGGAATCTTTTCAAGAAAATGGGTGAGCCCGAAGTGTGGCTCAAGCCTTTGATAGGTCCCTCTGAGAAAGCCAAGCTAGCCAGCTACGGTGCTCTTACATGGGCCAATGAGGTCGTGCATACTTCTTTGAAGGTATGATGCAAGTTATCCTCTTTCATTTTCGTATATGAAATTTACCATATCTAATTGGTTTATTTCTTGTAGATTAACCTCATAGGCATAGATCTTATGAAGATGATTTCAAACACGGACCAGGAGACAAAAGAGCTGCAGGTCGATGCTGATAATTGGAAAGCACAATATCATAGCCTAAGGATTGACATGGATGCTTTAGAAGAGGAAATGAGTACTTTGAAGCGGCAGATGAGACTCATGGCAGCCAAAATGGCAGTAGAGAAGGCTTCTTCCAGTCAGGCCGATAAAGACAAGAGTGTTCTGGAGTCTTCGTTCGCTGAGCAGCTGTCTCGTGCCTCAGTTGAGATTAGAGACTTGAAAAACTTGTTGGGGAAGAAGGAGGAATACTCAGGCGAGCTCGTGCAATCACTCACTCGTACTCAAGAGGACTTTTGTAAGGCTTTAGACAAAGCTCAAACGCTAGAGGAGTCAATTGTACCGTTAAGGGCCGCCCATGAAGCTGCGGAAGTGGAGAAGGATGGATTAAGAGCTGAGCTTCAAGTATGGGCAAAGGATTATGAAGATCTCGAAGAGGTGGCTGCTATCGATGTGAGTTGGGCGTACATGAATTCTCCCCTTGACACATTGAGGGAAATAGGTCAAGAGGGTTTTGACCTTAGTGCTAAAATAGCTAAAACTAAGGAAGCCATGGAGAAGGCTCAACAAGGTCATAACCTTTCTTCACCTGATGGTGAGACTCCAGCCGCTCATGCCTCTTCATCCCTAGTTGCTCCCGCTCCTTCTGCCAGTGAAGTCAATCCCTCTCTTGAAGAAGTTTAGTTGGTTCATCCCCC
>ML391913.1:5476-82205 GCA_005239525.1 Nicotiana knightiana | reverse complement strand
TTGCGGGTTGGTTATTTGTCAGCACCGGTTTAGCTTACGATGTGTTTGGAAGCCCTCGGCCGAGCGAAAGTATGAGACACACCAAATATAAAGGGTTTTAATTTTATAGATCAAGGGAGACAAAGTTTCTTCTTCAGTTTTTTCCGTTATATTGAGCATGAAAAGGGTTGATTATCTTATTCTTATGTCATGCTTCACTTAAACTTCATTAAGAAGCACGAAAGTGGCGGGGATGGCAGAGCAACTTTATATACATTTTTCCTTTTCATCGTTTATGTGATCAACCATCAATGGGAGAACAGTGAACCCCGATGCAAGGATTGCAAAAGACAACTGCCTATTCTGATTATTTGTGTCAAGAGGTTAATATGAAAATACTACTATGTTCGGATACATGAATAGCAAACTGTTGCTGCTGTTTGTTGTCAGGGTAACTTAGATAATCTTTAAGGCTATTAATCCTAAATGAACTATCTTCTCTGATGGCAGAACGCTTGATGACTAAGTCTCAGAGATTCTGAAAGCATATGGAACTAAGGAGGGAGCTTTTGTTTTGTGGATAAGGAATGAACTTAATTATCTGTTACTACTAGTCTACTAAAATGTACCATCAATTCATACACGCTCCATCCATTTCACTAACTGAAGATTCTTCACGATTTGTAATATTCGAATCTTTCACTGCTTGGTGTTGAATGTTCATCTCATTTTGATAAACTGCATCAAATCTTTCTTCCTATTTTAGAAAGAGGATTATTCTTAATGAACATGCACCGACTATTCATACAAATGTCTGAATATATTACTTTTGCAAGCATATGATGTCAGAAGCTCCAAAATTGAAACAATCACATACCTAATATAATCCCACAAGTGGGATGTGGGAAGGATAGTGTATATGCAGCCTTACCCCTACCTTGTGCAGGCAGAGAGGTTATTTTCGATAGACCGTCAGCTCAAGCAAGCATGTATAATCAATCACAACAGAATAGAGAGATTTTTTTTGTAAATTTATAAAAAAAATCCCCAGAACTTAACATAGCTATTATAACTGATTATTATGCTGGAACTGACGTATAAATGCTGTATAATCACAGATGGCAAGAAAGTGTATATTAATCTAGATACTTAAAAATGTCAACAATTAGATTGATGACTTCAAAAGAAAAAACCAATATATGGTATTGCTTCAACTAAAAAAAAGGACGGCCCGATGCACTAAGCTCCCGTTATGCGCGGGGTCCGGGGAAGGGCCGGACCGCAAGGGTCTATTGTACGCAGCCTTATCTACATTTCTACAAGAGGTTGTTTCCACGGCTCGAACCTGTGACCTCCTGGTCACACATTGTACTGCTTCAACTATTCCCCCAAAAGCCACTTTGTTTATTTTAATTTTACTATAATAAGCAAACTTACGCAAGCGAAAACAAAGTTCTAAAAGGCAATCTCACGCACCTTCTGCATTTGACCTGCCTTAAAGGTCAGCTCCTTCAACATGAAGCTCAGCCAGAACTCAGCTTACTCGCATTTGCGGAGCAGCTTCTGAAACAGAAGATTTTTTTCTGCTTAGCTTCCTCTTCAAACAAGCTACAGAGAAAGTAGTTGAAGCAACCATACATGAGAGGCTATATAGTTAGATGAAAAATAAACTTACTTATTTCTGATTCGTGGAGCTGCAGATCAATTGCACCTCAAAAAAATTGACTTGCATCATTTAACCATCTAGTTTAGACAATTCTCTTGCCAAGATAACATATGTCTGGAAACTAATAGTGCAGCTCTTGGACTCCATAACATGAAGAAGCTTCATGCACAATTCAGATTCTCTCTCCTTCAGTAAACCATCAATCAGAATGGTCCAAACAATCTCATCACTGTTCCACTGTTTCCCAAGCATGTTGTCAAATAACACTTCAACTTCTTTTAGTCGGCTTTTTCTACAGAGAGCACAAATGAGTGATTGATAAATTGACAAAGGAGGCCGAAAACCTTGTAAAATCAATGAATCAAATATTTCCATAGCGGCGTCCATTTTCAGATTCTTGCAGTAAGAAACTATAAGAGAGCAATTTACTGCACTAGTAGGACTGAAGCCTTTCTCTCTCATATGTTTTATCAACTGGTCTGCCTCAGCAGTTTTACCTTCTCTAGAAAGGCCAAGAACTAAAGTACAGTATGTGCCTGCATTTGGCTCACAACCAATTTCAGACATTCTATCTAAGAGAGTACATAACAGTTCAAAACTAACATCCTTCTTGCTAGCTGTGCTACTATACACTGTTTCATGCTGGATGGCGACCTCCCCTGAAATCAACTGACAGTCCTGTTGCAATCCTTTCAACAAGACACCATAGGTTCTATAATTTGGTTCACAGCCCTTATCAACCATCTGGCAAAGAAGTAAAAACGCATGATCTAGTCTACCCAATGCTACAAAACCATCAATTAGTGAAGTATATGTTACATAATCAGGAGCTAATCCTTTTTTCTCCATTTCTCTGAGTAATCTCTCTGCCTTATCAGATTGGCCTTCAAGACATAAACCATAGATAAGCGAACTGTACGTATACAGGTTAGGCGTGCAATTTCTTCTTTGCATATCATGGAAAATCTTAAATGCAAGATGAGTCCCCTCATTCCTACAAAGCCCGTCAATCAAAGTTGAGTAGGTGATGACATTTGGGAGCAGTCCACTTTCTGCAATCTTATTACAAAGTCTCTCTGCTTCCAAAAGCCTATTTTGTTTGGACAGACCATTTATAATAGCATTGTATGTTTCAATGCCTGGACTGCAACCACTCTCTTCCATCCTTTTAAGTAATGCGAGTGCATCGTCCACTTTCCCTTCCTTGGAAAGACCATCAATCAAAGCTGTGTAGTTGACCTTGTTTGGACTTAAACCGTGCTTTATCATTTCCTGGAAGAGAGCAGAAGCCGAATCAAGTTTGCCCCTCTTGCAGAAACCAGAAACAAGTTCTGCATAAGTCCATTCATCAGGTTTACATCCATTATTCTTCATCAAATCCAGCAGTCTCACAGCATTGTTGAGAAAGCCCCGTTGAAGGTAGCCGTTAATGAGGGTATTATAAGTAATCACTGTAGGAGCCGGACCCACCTTTAGCATTTCAGTGAGTAGAACCATTGCCCTTTCAATATTCCCAATCAAGCATAATCCATGGATAAGTGCATTGCAAGTTATAGTGTTGGGTACGTATCCATGTGCTTCCATCCAACGGAAAATTCTATAAGCATTACCAACTTTTCTTGCTCCACATAATTCATTTATCAATACATTGAATGTAATCATAGTTGGGAGCAAACCTTTTCTAATCATGTTGTGGTACAATCCAATCGCCACTTCAAGGTGGCCAGATTGAGACAACCCGCCAATTAGAGCTGTATATGTCTGGACATTCGGTTCACATCCCCTCTTTCTCATGCTCACTACAAGATCAACAGCCTCCTTCTCCCGTCCAACTGCACACAAGGAACTAACTGGAACTGTGTACGTATACACAGTGGGTTCAATGCCTTTCTCAATCATCTCCTCAAGCATACCCAAGGCCTCATCAACTCTCTCCTCCGTGCAGAGTCCATTTATAAGAGTAGTATAACTTGCTGCATTCGGATCTATTCCGTCCTGAACCATCCTATCAAACACCATAAACGCTGCATCCAAATCCTTGTTCCTACAATGCCCAAGAATCAAAGATGTATAGGTAAACACATCAGGACTCAGTTCTCGCTGATAAATATGACTCATTATCAACATGGCCTCATGGACTCTCCCTTTCTTGCACAATATATTTATCATAGTATTGAAAGTCAATAAACTCGGCTCGATTCCATTACTCATGATTTCTTGATAAGCACTCTTAGCTGCCTCAACCAAGTCAAACTTACCCAACTGAATCAACAAAGTATTAAAGCTATACAAACTGAACCCAAGACCTTTTCTGCTAAGTTCACTTAAATAGTCAATAACCCATTTCATTTCCTCCTCATTCCTACAGGCTTTGATCATTAAAATCCTCACATGATCAGCAGGAGCAAATTTCTTATCAAAAACAAGCCTATTTAACATCGAAACATAACAGCTCATATCATGTTTGTAAAAATGCCTCTTAGAAAGCCAATAAAAAAACTGCAAAGCTACTTCAGTATTTTCATGGATCTCAACGAGTTTTGCCACGTGGCGGGGTCTTAATTTGGAGCTCAAGGATTCAAGCTCTCTGCTTGTCTTCCATTGCATTCGCGGATTAGACAAAATTTCAGAAACCTTTGAAACAACGAAAGAAAAATTCTTTTTTTCCGGTATTGTTTGTAGGGAATCAAACTGTTCATCAATTTCGGGTATTGAAGAAAATTGAAGACGGCCCAGATGAGAAAAACGTCTGGGTTTAAGGGGCTTTAACATTTCGAGCGGTGAAACTGAGGATAATAACAGTGAGAAGAGTTCATGAAAATGTTGTAAGATGGGTTAGAAAATGGAGGAGTATTGTTGTTGGGTTGAGTCATAGGTGAACGTGGTCATGAGAAGACCACAACAGAGATGGTGAAAGAGAAGAGAGAAAAAAGGCTAATGGCATCATATTTGAATAGCCAAACGGGCCCCTAATGCTTTGCTCCTTAGATGGAGTCTCTCAAAAGATTTTTAGGGTTATTCTTGGGTTTCAAAAATCGTCTGAGCAAAGATGGAATTAGTGTTCCTATTTCTTTTCTTCTTCTTTTTTTCATCCAACTAGTATTAGTACTACTTTAAAATATAAACCTTCCAGATAAAAAAATTTATATAACTATTAAATATTAATTAAGAAGCAGGACATAAAACTATTTCTCAAATCTCATAATCAATAATCTATTTTCTTTTCTATATCTGTAACAACCCAATCACTTGAATTTACTATTTACATTTTGTTTTGCTATCAATTTTAAAGAGCACTAAACATGTCATATTGTGATACGTATTGTTTGAACACATTAGATCATATTATTTTAACAAAATTCTAACTATCACTTTATTTTTCATCTCAACTTCAAATAAATCTTATTCTTCTACATATTTAAACATTTTTTTTGTTTTTAGCTTATAGTTATTGTATTATTCATTACTTAATATTATTATAATGTCATGCGATTTTTTATTAGCTTAGCAATTAACTTAAAATTTTACTTATTACCCAATATACCTAGTATATTCTCACATGTAGGACCCGGTATTACCCTTTTAATATATATTATGCTTTTATCCTCTTAATCAAAACTCTTCTATCATTTAAATATATTTATAATATTTTTAAGCTCTCTATTTTTCTTTTTATACATTCTCTTTCCTATTATGAAATTTTAATTATTTTTTTTACATTAGTATTTTCATAAAAGTAATATAAACAACAACTTTGAATTGTCTAAAACATTAATACATAACTTTTTTTATTATTATGTTCCAAATCCATTTGACTCTTCTTATAATTATTTTTCTATTACATCCAATTAAATTTTCTTTCTCTTTTAGTTTCAAGATACAAATTTGACTTTTAATATTCCCTAGTAAAATAACCTACATTAGACATTAATTTTTTGTTATTAAATATTGAATTTTTTATCAAATATTTCTTAAAATCTAGTAAGACTTCAATTTCGTGGTTCTATCCCTGGTTTGAGCATTCTCATCATAATTTTAAGAAATTTCTAATTTCAAGTTCAAATACTTCTTCCATTTTTAATATTAAATTTTTAATTATTTTTTTTAATTTTGCTATTATATTATCTACGGAAAAGGTCAAAATATGCACGTGAGTTATGTGAAATAGGACAAATATGCATGTCCTTAATAATTTGGCCCAAATATGTCCAAATCGTCCAATAGTTGTGCAAATTTGCCATTATTTAACGGAAAAATATTTTTTTTCTTTTTTTTTAATTAATTTATACCAAACTCGTCCTAAAAACAACCGACCCGACCCGACCCAACCCGACCTAATTCTAAAAGACCCAAAACATATGCTTCAACAGATATACTGTATCGCCTCTATCGCCCAACAACTCATTTTTACTGAATCTTTTTTGGTTGTGATTGGTGCAGACTTTCTCCTGGCATTGATCTATCGGTCAAGAAACTGAAGGATAAAAAGAAAGATATTTATCTGGTCTCAGGCGAGTTTCGTCAATGATCAATGTAATTCCCTTGTTACAATGTGTATTTTATGGTTAGTTTTATGTGTTCATCTTGCACCTGATATAAACCGATCAAAGATATGTTGTTGTGATTTTGCACTTCTTATAATATTAGCAAGTTTCAATTTCCAAACTTTTCAAGTGAAGTTTAAGCATCATTCTAGATAATGTTTCAACAAAAACAACACTATTAGTTAATCATATATGATATATCTCTTGACAGCTTTTGCACTTCTCCACAAATTTTGTTGCAGGCGGTGCGGACTTGTTTATTTGCTATGGAGGAGTTCAACTACGAGAACCAGTTGCATCCACGCTGATGACAGAAGGAAGGGGAAAGGGGTGGGGATTGTCTGTTAGGGCTGGGCGATACAGTATATATGTTTTGGGTCTTTTAGAATTAGGGTGGGTCGGGTCGGTTGTTTTTAGGACGGGTTTGGTATTAATTAATAAAAAAAAATATTGTTTCCGTTAAATAAGGGCAAATTTGCACAACTATAGGACGGTTTGGACATATTTGGGCCAAACTATTAACGACGGGCATATTTGTCCTATTTCGCATAGTTCACAGGCATATTTGGACCTTTTTCGTATTATCTAATATATAGCAGTACACGTGACTTCTTATTAATTTACCACTTTATTTAATATTATTGTTCTTTAATATTTATTTTATTTAAAATTATTTCTCGAAATTCTTAAGTTATTTAAACTTACCAATAATATTTGTAAGTATTGTATATTTACTTCATTTTATTTATAAACTAATTCGTTGTATAAATATCCTCTCTTTTAGCTCTAATATATTTTTAGTAGAAACTTTTATTAGAACATTACTTTATCTATAATAGAAGATATATATATATATATTTTTTTTTTATTATATTATTCTAAATTATATTTTCTGAATCAATAAACTTTTTATTTTTAATTTTCATTTTTATTATAAAATATTTATTATTATTATATTATATATATATATATATATATATATATTTAAATTCAAAAATAATAATAAATAATTAATTATTAACTAAATAACTAATTATTAACTACTTAGGCCATGTATTATTTTTAGGTTGCCACTTGGCTTAAGGAGAGGGCTTTTTTCTCTCCTTTCAATAATANCCATTTGAATGGGTACTTTTTTTTCCTTTTTTTTAATTATAGCTAATTATAAGATATCTATATTTACAATTTAAATAGAGTAACCAATTAATTGAAACTTAAATCCAAAGGTTGTTCATTTAGAAAGAGAGTAACCAAAACTACTCCCCAACTTTTATAGGTAGTTTTTTTTGTTTTCATTTTTTAATATTTTTTACTGTAGCTAATATTATTTTTTCTTTTTTTTTTAATTTTAAAATAATTTTAAAACTCCAACTTGAAGCTATTCCCCAGTTTGAATGCCACTTGAAAAATATTTTGTATTAACAATGACACTTGACTTCTTGTATTTTTCATTTGAATTGAATGATATTTTATTTCTTTATTATTATTTTTTTATTTTGAAATAATTTGAAAACTCCAAATTGAAACTATTCCTCAATTTGAATGGATATTTCTTTTACTTATATATTTCCTTATTTTTTATTATGGCTAATTTTATTTTTTTATTTGTTTTTTTATTTTAATATATTTTTAAAACTCCAACTTGAAACTACTCTCCAATTTGAATGGGTAAGAAAAAAGAAATTTTGAATTGGCCGTTTATTTTGTTTGTAATTTTATATTTTTTATTTTAAAATAATTTAAAGACCCCAACTTGAAACTACTCCCCAGTTTGAATGGACAAATTTTTTATTTAATTTTTGTTTTTATATTATAAAATGTTTTATTTTGTTATTTTATAGATATTTACTTTCAAAAATAATAACTAATAACTAATTATTAACTAAATAACTAATTAGTAACTACTTATGCCATATGACTTTTTATTATGATGCCACTTGGCTTAATGAGAGGGTTTTATCCTCTCCTTTTAATAATATATAGATATATATAGATTTAAAACTCCAACTTGAAATTATTCCCCAGTTTGAATGCCACTTGAAAAATATTTTTTCTTAACAATGACACTTCACTTCTTGTATTTTTCATTTGAATTGAAAGTTATTTTATTTCTTTATTATCATTTTTTAATTTTAAAATAATTTTAAATGGATATTTCCTTTACTTATATATTTCCTTATTTTTATTATGGCTAATTTTGTTTTTTTTGTTTGTGTGATGACCCAAAAGGTCATCTTGTGTTAATTTAGCAAAAACTGTGTTCCGAGGCCTCGAAAGCCTCCGTTAATCTCACCTCGATGTGCGTGCACAGCCTGGGCGCGTAACCGGGAAGCCTTTATGTGAAAATGTATTAAACAGTTGAATTGATGATAAGTAATTGAATAAAGTTGACTTTGGTCAATATTTTTGGTAAACGGACTCGGACCCATGATTTGACGGTCCCGGAGGGTCCGTAGGAAAATATGGGACTTGGGCGTATGTCCAAAAGCGAATTTCGAGGTACCAAGTCCGAGAAATGAATTTTTAAAGAAAATTGTTTTCTGAAAATAATAAAGACTTTTGAAAATGAACTTTGATGTGAAATCTGTGTTATCGGGCCCGTATTATGGTTCCAAAGTCCGAAACAGGTTCAATATGTGATATGTGGGTTATCTGTAAAATTTGGTAAGAAACGGACTTGGTTTGACGTGTTTCGGATCAAAATTGGGAAATTTGATAGTCTATGAAGTTTGAGAAATTCTATGGATTTTTGAGTTTAATTCATTGTTTTTGATGTTATTTTGGTGGTTTAATTACTCGAATTATGATTTTGAAGTCGTGCGTATATTTGGTTTTGAGCCCCGAGGGCTCGGGCAAGTTTCAGGTAGGCGTTGGGGTGATTTTAGGCTTAGAAAATCTGGTTGGTGGTCTGTGATTTGCCTTCCGCGATCGCGGTGTGATTCACGCGATCGTGATGTTCATATGGTTGGGGGTTGGGAAATTACTCTACGCGAACGCAGGGCCTAGGACGCGATCGCAGAGCCTAGGAGTAGTGCTCTACGCGACCGCGAGGGGCCTCACGCGATCGCATAACGGTAAAGGGATCTGGGGGCAGGGTAGCATGTTGCTCTACGCGAACGCGGTCGCTTGGTCACGATCGCGGTGGTCAGTGTCCCGTACTCTCTGCGATCGCAGCCCTCTCTTCGCGATCGCGTAGGCTTATTTCGCCCAGTCATTTTAAAGCCTTAAAAACAGAATGCTATTACGAGATTTTGATATCTTTCACCATTTTCTTCTTCTCCACTCTTCTTGGGCGGTTCTTAGGAGACCATTCCACCATAGCTTCGTAGGTAAGTGTTCTTAACTCTAATTTCTTCCATTTTCTTCATCAATCATTAGATTCTAGGCCTTAAAACATGGAATCAAGGGTAGAAATTGGGGGTTTTGGGTAGAGTTAGGGCTTTTGGAAATTTTGGGAATTCAACCTCATTTTGGGGTCGGATTTCAAAACAAATTGTATATTCGGGTTTATGGGGGATTGGGTTATCAGGTTTTGGTCCGAACCTCGAGTATGGACCAAGAGGGCCCGGGGTCGAATTTTAGTAATTTTTTTGGAAGAATTATGGGAAATGTATAATTAGGCTTTGGGATTGAGTTATTGATTAATTATTGTTGTTATTAAGTCAATTATGTCTAGATATTATCGTTTCGGAGTCGGATTCAAGAGGAAAGGTCGTGATGAGGCTTGACTTGCATTCTTGGAGTCGAGGTAAGTGTTTGGCCTAACCTAGCTTGAGGGAATAGGTATAGAGTCTTATTTGTTATGTGTAATTCATGTCCAACGTATAGGTGAGATGACGGGTACCTATACGTTGTCGCCAAGCATGCCCGTGAGTCGAATTTTGATGAGTTATTTAATGTCTTTGATATTCTTCGTGTTGTGAACNTTCCGCGATCGCGGTGTGATTCACGCGATCGTGATGTTCATATGGTTGGGGGTTGGGAAATTACTCTACGCGAACGCAGGGCCTAGGACGCGATCGCAGAGCCTAGGAGTAGTGCTCTACGCGACCGCGAGGGGCCTCACGCGATCGCATAACGGTAAAGGGATCTGGGGGCAGGGTAGCATGTTGCTCTACGCGAACGCGGTCGCTTGGTCACGATCGCGGTGGTCAGTGTCCCGTACTCTCTGCGATCGCAGCCCTCTCTTCGCGATCGCGTAGGCTTATTTCGCCCAGTCATTTTAAAGCCTTAAAAACAGAATGCTATTACGAGATTTTGATATCTTTCACCATTTTCTTCTTCTCCACTCTTCTTGGGCGGTTCTTAGGAGACCATTCCACCATAGCTTCGTAGGTAAGTGTTCTTAACTCTAATTTCTTCCATTTTCTTCATCAATCATTAGATTCTAGGCCTTAAAACATGGAATCAAGGGTAGAAATTGGGGGTTTTGGGTAGAGTTAGGGCTTTTGGAAATTTTGGGAATTCAACCTCATTTTGGGGTCGGATTNTATAATTAGGCTTTGGGATTGAGTTATTGATTAATTATTGTTGTTATTAAGTCAATTATGTCTAGATATTATCGTTTCGGAGTCGGATTCAAGAGGAAAGGTCGTGATGAGGCTTGACTTGCATTCTTGGAGTCGAGGTAAGTGTTTGGCCTAACCTAGCTTGAGGGAATAGGTATAGAGTCTTATTTGTTATGTGTAATTCATGTCCAACGTATAGGTGAGATGACGGGTACCTATACGTTGTCGCCAAGCATGCCCGTGAGTCGAATTTTGATGAGTTATTTAATGTCTTTGATATTCTTCGTGTTGTGAACTATCGGGAACCTTGGAAGTGGTACCTTGAGGTTACTTCATGACGTAGAAAGTTCTTGATTATGTGTTCGGTTGAGAGTTTTACTGTTGATATGATACTTCTGAGTGAGATTGGTTATAGTTGAGTCCCTTGCCGGGACAATAGAATTGCGTTGATTATGTCTGTACATTTGAAATATTGCATTGTTAAACTTTCATATCAATTGTCGTTTTTATATTCATCATGCACGAGGGAACATTCCATGTCGATGATTATTATTTATGCACGAGGGAATATTTCGTCCGATGATTATATTATTTATGCACGAGGGAACATTTCGTACCGATGATTATATTATTTATGCACGAGGGTGCATTCTGTGCCGATGATTATATTATTTATGCACGAGGGAATATTCCGTGCCGATGATTATATTATTTATGCACGAGGGAACATTCCGTGCCGATTGATTATTATTGATGCACGAGGGGACATTTCGTGCCAAGTCATTATTATTTATGCGCGAGGGGATATTCCGTGCCGATTGATTATTATTGATGCATGAGGGGACATTCCGTGCCAAGTCATTATTATTTATGCGCGAGGGGATATTCCGTGCCGTGTGATTTTGAGGCTATGCACGAGGGGTCATGTCGTGCCTTCTCCTGTCTATTTTACTTGTTTCGAGTTGTTATTTCCTGCTTTACTTCTACTTTCCAGTTAGTATTGATTCTACTGTTTTAGCAATTGTTGCCCCTTTTATCCCCAGTATGTTCTTCCCTGTAACTGTATTCTTGTTTATTTTCTGTAATACTATTGAACTGCACATGTACAATTTGTTGTCGTGTCCTAGCCTCGTCACTACTTCGTCGAGGTTAGGCTCGACACTTACTCAGTACATGGGGTCGGTTAAACTGATGCTACACCTGCACTTCTTTATGTTGTGCAAATTACGCAGCCAAACCTAGTGGACCTCGTTAGGGGGAGTATCCTTCAGTCCATTCAAGACGACATCGAGGTAGTTCCACAGGCGTTCATGGATCTCAGCGTCACTGTCTATCTTGCACTCTGTCATCTATGTGTTTCCAGACAGATATATCATTTTATTTCAAACTGTTGTTTTTAGCCAAATCTTAGACTGGTTCATGAGGTTGTGACTCCACTTCTGGGTTTTGTACTTAACGGGATTTCATCGTTATTAGCTATTGCTATTTAGATTTATGTTAATGCTTCCGAACTTTATATCAATTATCTAGTCGGTGTTTGTTATTTTCACTTGTTAACAAATCAATCCAGTTAACACGTTGGCTTGCCTAGCGGGTGCAACGTTAGGCGCCATTACGACCTAAAGCTGGGATTTCGGGTCGTGACAAGTTGGTATCAGAGCACTAGGTTGCTTAGGTCTCACAACTCACAGACAAACTTGGTAGAGTCTGAGGTATCGGTACGGAGACGTCTGTACTTATCCCTCAGAGGCTGCAAAGTTAGGAATAACTTCACTTTTCTTCTTTCCTGGAATTCTAAATGCTAATTGAGTTTTGATTCTATTCTCGGGCAGATGGCGAGAATGTGTGCTTCCTCATCTACCGATCAACAACCTAATTCTCCTGTTGCAGCTCCTACGAGGGGCCGAGGCCGTATTAGAGGTCGAGGCAGGGGAAGGGCACAACCCAGGGCAGCAGCCCCAATAGAGGACCCGCAGGTAGATTTTGCCGGTGAGGTTCCTACTCAGACAGTTCCAGTTGGACTAGCTCAGGTCCCAGAGGGGTTCATTGCCACCCCGGTGCTTCAGGACGCTCTAGTCCGCTTAGTGGGACTCATGGAGAGTGTGGCTCAGGACAGTCTTCTTCCTAGTGTACCAACCTTCTCTCAGGCTGGGGGAGGGACCCAGACTCCTACTACTCGCATGCCAAAGCAGCTAGNGTAGACTTTGCCGGTGAGGTTCCTACTCAGACAGTTCCAGTTGGACCAGCTCAGGTCCCAGAGGGGTTCATTGCCACCCCGGTGCTTCAGGACGCTCTAGTCCGCTTAGTGGGACTCATGGAGAGTGTGGCTCAGGACAGTCTTCTTCCTAGTGTACCAACCTTCTCTCAGGCTGGGGGAGGGACCCAGACTCCTACTACTCGCATGCCAAAGCAGCTAGGTCCTCAGTTCCAGACTTCGGCACCTCAGACGATCGGAGTAGCTCAGCCGGGCATTGTGGCCCCGGCAGTTGAGGGAGCAGCTATGTCAGCAGATGCTTTATGGAGATTGGATAGATTCACCAAGTTATTCACTACTACATTTACTGGTGCACCATCAGAGGATCCCCAGTATTATTTGGACAGCTGTCATGAGGTTCTTCGGAACATGGGCATAGTAGAGTCCAATGGAGTTGATTTTGCTACTTTTCGTCTTTCGGGTTCCGCCAAGACTTGGTGGAGAGACTATTGCTTGACCAGGCCAGCTGGGTCTGCACCATTGACTTGGTCTTAGTTCTCCGAGTTATTCGTGGGGAAGTTCCTTACAGTTACTCAGAGGGAGGATCTTTGGAGGCAGTTTGAGCGCCTCCAGCAGGGATCTATGTTTGTCACTCAATATGAAACCAGGTTCATCACTCTATCTCGGCATGCTATTATGATACTCCCCACTGATCGTGAGAGAGTGAGGAGGTTTATTTAGGGTTTGGCTCAGCCCATCAGGCTTCAGATGGCCAAGGAGTCAGGTACTGATATTTCGTTCCAGGATGCGGCCAATGTGGCCAGGAGGATTGAGATGATTATGTCACAGGGGTGGTGGTCAAGGGACTGACAAGAGGCACCGCCACTTCGGTCAATTCAGTGGAGCCTCATCTAGGGGCAAGGATTCTTTCGACATAGGTCATCCTCCCAGACCCTATCAGTCGGCACTTCAGGTAGCTCACAGTGCACCGCCAGCTTCTATTAGTGCACCACCAGCACCTATCAGTGCACCGCCACTTCAGAGCTTCCAGGGTGGTTATCAGGGTCGACATGGCCAGTTCTAGAGTCAACAACCACATCAGCAGAGGTCGTGTTATTCTTGCGGTGGTTTGGGGCATATTTCCAGGTTTTGCCCCCAAAGTTCTGGTGGGTCTCAGTATCAGGGTTCCCGTGCCATAGTTCCCACATCAGGCGCACCCTCACCCATCAGCCAGCTAGGGGTGGCGGTCGAGGTGCCAGAGGTGGAGGTCATACCCATAGAGGTGGAGGACATGCCACGAGAGGTAGAGGTCAGGCCGCAGTAGGTCGACCCAGAGATGTTCAGGTTGGAGGGGCTCAACCCCGGTGCTATGCTTTTCCTGCCAGGCCTGATGTTGAGGCTTCTGATGCAGTTATTATAGGTACGGTTTCCATTTGCAGCCGAGAGACTTCGGTGTTATTTGATCCGGGTTCTACATTCTCCTATGTGTCTTCATATTTTGCCCCTTCTTTGAGTATGCCCCGTGATTCCTTGAGTGTTGTTGTGCATGTGTCTACACCGGTGGGTGATTCTATAGTGGTAGATCGAGTCTATCGTGCTTGCCTATTAGTTATTGGTGGGTTGGAGACTCAGGTTGACCTTTTGCTCCTTGATATGGTTGACTTTGATGTTATATTGGGGATGGATTGGTTATCCCCCTATTATGCTATCCTGGACTGTCATGCCAAGACAGTGACCTTGGCTTTGCCAGGGGTACCTCGTTTGGAGTGGAGGGGGACTCCTAGTCATTCTTCTGGTAGAGTCATTTCTTATATGAAGGTTCGGCGCATGGTCGAGAAGGGTTGTTTGGCCTATCTGGACTATGTTCATGATTCTAGCGCCGAGGTTCCTTCCCTGGAGTTTGTGGCCGTGGTTCGTGAGTTTCCAGAGGTATTCCCTGCTGACCTGCCGGGTATGCCACATGAAAGGGATATTTATTTTTGTATTGAGTTAGCTCAGGGCACCCAGCCTATTTCTACTCCTCTGTATCGTACGGCCCCGCCAGAGTTGAAGGAGTTGAAAGATCAATTACAGGATTTGTTGGATAAAGGCTTCATTAGGCCTAGTGTTTCTCTTTGGGGTGCCCCAGTATTTTTTGTCAAGAAGAAAGATGGCTCGATGAGGATGTGTATTGACTACCGGCAGTTGAATAAGGTTACTATTAAGAACAAGTATCCTTTGCCGAGGATTGATGATTTATTCGACCAGCTTCAGGGTGCTTCAGTGTTTTCCAAGATTGACTTGAGATCTGGTTACCATCAGCTGAGGATTAGGGCTTCTGATGTCCCTAAGACAGCCTTTCGCACTCGTTATGGGCATTATGAGTTCTTGGTGATGTCATTTGGGCTGACAAATGCCCCCGCTGCTTTTATGGAGTTGATGAACCGAGTGTTCAGGCCTTATTTGGACTCATTTGTGATTGTTTTCTTTGATGATATTTTTATTTACTCCCGTAGCCGTGAGGAGCATGAGCAGCACCTTCGGGTCGTCCTCCAGACTTTGAGGGATAGTCAGTTGTATGCAAAATTTTCCAAGTGCGAGTTCTGGTTAAGTTCAGTTGCATTTCTAGGCCATGCGGTATCGTCAGAAGGTGTTTAGGTGGATCCCAAGAAGATTTCAGCAGTCAGAGATTGGCCTAGACCCACCTCAGCCATAGAGACCCGGGGTTTCTTGGGCTTAGCAGGTTATTATCGCCGGTTTGTGGAGGTATTTTCATCCATTGCAGCCCCTATGACCAGGTTGACTCAGAAGAGTGCTCAGTTCAGGTGGTCTGATGAGTGTGAGGCGAGCTTTCAGGAGCTCAAGACAGCCTTGACCATGACACCAGTGTTACTTTTGCCCACAGGTTCAGGACCGTATACCGTGTATTGTGATGCTTCACGGGTTGGGCTTGGTGCAATGTTGATGCAGGATGGCAAGGTTATAGCCTATGCTTCTCGTCAGTTGAAGGTTCATGAGAAGATCTATCCAATTCATGACTTGGAGTTAGCAGCGATTGTGCATGCATTAAAGATTTGGAGGCATTATTTGTATGGTGTCCCATGTGAGGTGTTCACGGATCATAAGAGCTTACAATATCTGTTCAAACAGAAGGAGTTGAACATGAGGCAAAGGAGATGGTTAGAGTTGCTGAAGGACTATGATATTACCATTCTTTATCATCCAGGGAAGGCCAATGTGGTGGCCGATGCTTTGAGCCGGAAGTCAGCCAGTATGGGTAGTCTTGCCTATTTGTCAGTCGGAGAGCGACCTCTTGCTTTAGATGTTCAGGCTTTAGCCAACCGATTTATGAGATTGGAGGTTTCTGAGACTGGCAATGTTTTGGCCCATACCGTGGCCTATTCTTCATTGTATGACCGTATTAGGGCCAGGCAGTATGATGATCGCCATTTATGTGTTCTTAGAGATAGATTCAGGCACAGAGATGCCAAGCAGGTTTCGGTTGATGATGAGGGAGTTTTGAGGGTGTAGGGTCGGATTTGTGTACCTGATATGGATGGTATTTGCGAGTTGATACTTCAGGAGGCCCATAGTTCCCGGTATTCTATTCATCCAGGCGCGCGCAAATATGTACCAGGACTTGCAACAGCATTATTGGTGGCGGAGGATGAAGAATGATTTGTAGCTTATGTAGCTCAGTGCTTGAACTGTCAGCAGGTTAAGTACGAGCACCAGAGACCCGGTGGTTTGATGCAGCAGATTCAGCTTCCCGAGTGGAAGTGAGAGTGTATCACCATGGACTTTGTAGTTGGACTCCCACAGACTCAGAGGATGTTTGATGCAGTATGGGTCGTTGTGGATAGGCTGACCAAGTCAGTGCACTTCATCCCAGTATCAGTTTCGTATTCAGTAGAGAAGTTGGCAAGGATCTATATGAGAGAGATTGTTAGACCGCATGGTGTGCCCATATCCATTATATCAGACTGAGGTACTCAGTTTACCTCCCATTTCTGGAGAGTATTTCAGCGAGAGTTAGGCTTACAAATTGATTTGAGCACCATATTTCATCCTCCGACGGACGGACAGTCTGAGCGTACTATTCAGATTTTGGAGGATATGTTGCGAGCTTGTTCCATTGACTTTGGAGGTTCATGGGACCAGTTCTTGCCTTTAGCTGAGTTTGCCTACAACAATAGCTATCAGTCGAGCTTTCAGATGGCTCCATATGAGGCGTTGTATGGTAGACGGTGTCGGTCTCCAGTCAGATGGTTTGATCCGGAAGAGGCTAGATTGTTGGGTTCTGAGTTAGTCCAGGATGCCTTGGACAAGGTGATGATCATTTAGGATAGACTTCGTACAGCTCAGTCCAGGCAGAAGAGTTATGTGGATCGCAAAGTTCGAGATTTGGCATTTATGATAGGTGACCGAGTATTTCTTTGGGTGTCGCCCATGAAGGGCGTGATGAGATTCGAAAATAAGGAAAAGTTGAGCCCTAGGTACATTGGTCCATTTGAGATTCTGGATAAGGTAGGAGAGGTGGCCTACAGAGTTGCCTTGCCACCTAGTTTGTTAGTCGTTCATCCAGCATTTCACATATCTATGCTCCGGAGGTATATTGCGGATCCATCTCATGTACTTGACTTCAGTCGTGTCTAGTTAGACAGGGATTTTTCTTATGAGGAGGAGCCGATAGCCATATTAGACCGGCATGTGCGACAGTTGAGATCGAAGAGTTATCCTTCGGTTCGTATTCAGTGGGGAGGTCAGCCTGTTGAGGCAGCTACTTGGGAGTCCGAGTCCGATATGCGGAGCCGATATCCCCACTTTTTCCGCGATTCAGGTACTTTTCTATGTCCGTTCGAGGACGAACGGTTGTTTTAGAGGTGGAGATTGTGATGACCCAAAATGTCATTTTGTGTTAATTTAGAAAAAACTGTGTTCCGAGGCCCCGAAAGCCTCCGTTAATCTCACCTCGATGTGCGTGTGCATCCGGGCGCGTAGCCGGGAAGCCTTTATGTGGAAATGTGTTAAACAGTTGAATTGATGATAAATAATTGAATAAAGTTGATTGTGGTCAACATTTTTGGTAAACAGGCCCGGACCCATGATTTGATGGTCCCAGAGAGTCCGTAGGAAAATATGGGACCTGGGGGTATGCCCGGAATCGAATTCCGAGGTCCCAAGTCCGAGAAATGAATTTTTAAAGAAAATTATTTTCTGAAAATAATAAAGACTTTTAAAAATGAACTTTGATGTGAAATCTGTGTTACCGAGCCCGTATTATGGTTCCGGAGCCCGGAGCAGGTTCAATATGTGATATGTGGGTTATCTGTAAAATTTGGTAAGAAACGGACTTGGTTTGACATGTTCCGGATCAAAATTGGAAAATTTGATAGTTTATGAAGTTTGAGAAATTCTATGGATTTTTGAGTTTAATTCATTGTTTTTATGTTGTTTTGGTGGTTTAATTACTCGACTTATGATTTTGAAGTCGTGCGTATATTTGGTTTTGAGCCCCGAGGGCTTGGGCAAGTTTCGGGTAGGCGTCGGGGTGATTTTAGGCTTAGAAAATCTTGCTGGTGGTCTGTGATTTGCCTTCCGCGATCGCGGTGTGATTCACGCGATTGCGATGTTCATATGGCTGGGGGTTGGGAAATTACCCTACGCGAACGCAGGTCCTAGGACGCGATCGCAGAGCCTGGGGGTAGTGCTCTACGCGACCGCGAGGGGCCTCACGCGATCGCATAGAGTTAAAGGGATTTGGGGGCAGGGTAGCGTGTTGCTCTACGCGAACGCGTTCGTGTGGTCGCGATCGCGATGGTCAGTGTCCGGTACTCTCCGCGATCGCGTAGGTTTATTTAGCCCAGTCATTTTAAAGCCTTAAAAAATAATGCTATTACGTGATTTTGATATCTTTCACCATTTTCTTCTTCTCCACTCTTCTTGGGCGGTTCGTAGGTAAGTGTTCTTAACTCTAATTTCTTCTATTTTCTTCATCAATCATTAGATTCTAGGCCTAAAAACATGTAATCAAGGGTAGAAATTGGGGGATTTGGGTAGAGTTAGGGCTTTTGGAAATTTTGGGAATTCAACCTCATTTTGGGGTCGGATTTCAAAACAAATTGTATATTCGGGTTCATGGGGGAATGGGTTATCGGGTTTTGGTCCGAACCTCGAGTATGGACCAAACGGGCCTGGGGTCGAATTTTAGTATTTTTTGGAAGAATTATGGGAAATGTATAATTAGGCTTTGGGACTGAGTTATTGATTAATTATTGATGTTATTAAGTCAATTATGTCGAGATATTATCGTTTCAGATTCAAGAGGAAAGGCCGTGATTGAGGCTTGACTTGCATTCTTGGAGCCGAGGTAAGTGTTTGGCCTAACCTTAGCTTGAGGGAATAGGTATAGAGTCTTATTTGTTATGTGTAATTCATGTCCAACGTATAGGTGAGGTGACGGGTACCTATATGTTGTGGTCAAGCATGTCCGTGAGTCGGATTTTGATGAGTTATTTAGTGTCTTTGATATTCTCCATGTTGTGAATTATCGAGAACCTTGGAAGTGGTACCTTGAGGTTACTTCATGACGTAGAAAGTTCTTGATTATGTGTTCGGTTGAGGGTTTTACTGTTGATATGATACTTCTGAGTGAGATTGGTTATAGTTGAGTCCCTTGCCGGGACAATAGAATTGGGTTGATTATGTCTGTACATTTGAAATGTCGCATTGTTAAACTTTCATATCAATTGTTGTTTTTATATTCATCATGCACGAGGGAACATTCCATGTCGATGATTATTATTTATGCGCGAGGGAACATTCCGTGCCGATGATTATATTATTTATGCACGAGGGAACATTCCGTACCGATGATTATATTATTTATGCACGAGGGAACATTTTGTGCCGATGATTATACGAGGTAACATTCCGTGCCGATGATTATATTATTTATGCACGAGGGAATATTCCGTGCCGATTGATTATTATTTATGCGCGAGAAGACATTCCGTGCCGATTGATTATTATTTATGCGCGAGGGGACATCCCGTGCCTATTGATTATTATTGATGCAAGAGGGGACATTCCGTGCCAAGTCATTATTATTTATGCGCGAGGGGACATTCTGTGCCGTGTGATTTTGAGGCTATGCACAAGGGGTCATGTCATGCCTTCACTTGTATATTTTACTTGTTTCGAGTTGTTATTTCCTACTTTACTTCTACTTTCCAGTTAGTATTGATTCTACTGTTTTAGCTATTGTTGCCCCTTTTATCCCCAGTATGTTCTTCCCCGTAACTGTATTCTTGTTTATTTTCTGCTATACTATTGAATTGCACAGGTACAATTTGTTGTCGTATCCTAGCCTCGTCATTACTTCGCCGAGGTTAGGCTCGACACTTACTCAGTATATGGGGTCGGTTATACTGATGCTACACCTGCACTTTTTTATGTCGTGCAGATTACGCAGCCGGACCCAGTGGACCTCGTTGGGGGGAGTATCCTTCAGTCCATTCCAGACGACATCGAGGTAGTTCCACAGGCATTCGTGGATCTCGGCGTCACTGTCTATCTTGTACTCTATCATCTATGTGTTTCCAGACAGATATATCATTTTATTTCAAACTGTTATTTTTAGCCAAATCTTAGATTGGTTCGTGAGGTTGTGACTCCACTTTTGGGTTTTGTACTTAACGGGATTTCATCGTTATTAGCTATTGTTATTTAGATTTATGTTAATGCTTCCACACTTTATCTCAATTATCTAGTCGATGATTGTTATTTTCACTTGTTAACAAATCAATTCAGTTATCACGTTGGCTTGCCTAGCGGGTGCAACGTTAGGCGCCATCACGGCCTGAAGGTGAGATTTCGGGTCGTGACAGTTTGTTTTTTCTTTTAATATATTTTTAAAACTCCAACTTGAAACTACTCTCCAATTTGAATGGATAAGAAAAAAGAAATTTTGAATTGGCGATTTCTTTTTCATTTGTAATTTTAGCTTTTTTATTTTAATATAATTTAAAGACCCCAACTTGAAACTACTCCTTAGTTTGAATGGACAAAATTTTTATTTAATTTTCGTTTTTATATTATAAAATGTTTTATTTTGTTATTTTATAGATATTTATTTTTAAAAATAATAACCAATAACTAATTATTAACTAAATAACTAATTAGTAACTACTTATGCCATGTGACTTTTTCTTATGATGCCAGAGCTTTGCCCTCTCCTTTTAATAATATATAGATTTTTTTATTTTAAAATAATTTTAAAACTCCAAATTGAAACTACTCATCAATTTGAATGGGTATTTCTTTTACTTATATATTTCCGTTTTTTTTATTATGGCTAATTTTTTTGTTTTTTTTTGTTTTTTTACTTTTATATATTTTTAAAATTCCAACTTCAAACTACTCTCCAATTTGAATGGGCAAGAAAAAAGACAGTTTGAATTGGCATTTTTTTTTGTTTGTAATATTAGCTTTTTTATTTTAAAATAATTTAAAGACCCCAACCTAAAACTACTCCCCAGTTTGAATGGACACATTTTTTATTTATTTTTCGTTTTTATATTATAAAATGTTTTCTTTTGTTATTTTATAGATATTTATTTTCAAAAATAATAACCAATAACTAATTATTAATTAAATAACTTTTAGTAACTACTTATGCCATGTGACTTTCTTATGATGCCACTTGGCTTAAGGAGAGGGCTTTATCCTCTCCTTTTAATTATATATAGATTTTTTTATTTTAAAATAATTTTAAAACTCCAAATTGAAACTACTCATCAATTTGAATGGGTATTTCTTTTACTTATATATTTATGTTTTTTTTATTATGGCTAATTTTATTTTTTTAATTTTTTTTATTTTTATATATTTTTAAATCTCCAACTTGAAACTACTCTCCGATTGGAATGGGTAAGAAAAAAGAAATTTTGAATTGGCGTTTTTTTTTTGTTTGTAATTTTAGCTTTTTTATTTTAAATAATTTAAAGACCCCAACTTAAAACTTCTCCCCAGTTTGAATGGACAAATTTTTTATTTAATTTTTGTTTTTATATTATAAAATGTTTTATTTTGTTATTTTATAGATATTTATTTTCAAAAATAATAACCAATAACTAACTATTAACTAAATAACTAATTAGTAACTACTTATGCCATGTGGCTTTTTCTTATTATGCCAATTGGCTTAAGGAGAATGCTTTATCCTCTCCTTTTAATAGTATATATAGATATAGGTTTTTTTATTTTAAAATAATTTTAAAACTCCAAATTGAAACTACTCCTTAATTTGAATGGTTATTTCTTTTACTTATATATTTCCATTTTTTTATTATGGCTAATTTTTTTTTTTTGTTTTTTTTTTTTAATATATTTTTAAAAACTCCAACTTGAAACTACTCTCCAATTTGAATGGGTAAGAAAAAAAAATTGAATTGGGAGTTTTTTTGTTTGTTTGTAATTTTAGCTTTTTTATTTTAAAATAATTTAAAGGCCCCAACTTAAAACTTCTCCCCAGTTTGAATGGACAATTTTTTTATTTAATTTTTCGTTTCTATATTATAAAATGTTTTATTTTATTATTTTATAGATATTTATTTTCAAAAGTAATAACCAATAATTAATTATCAACTAAATAACTAATTAGCAACTAATGCTTTGCTCCTAATGCTTTGCTCCTTAGATGGAGTCTCTAAAAAGATTTTTAGGGTTATTCTTGGGTTTCAAAAATCATCTGAGCAAGATGGAAATAGTGTTCCTATTTCTTTTCTTCTTCTTCTTCTTTTCATCCAATATTGTCTTTGAAACTTGAATTCCATATCTCTTATTATTAAAAAAAATTAGTATAAAATTCATAGGTGTGGACATTATTAAAGAATATTAATCCTGTCAAATTATAATTTAATTTATCAAGCAAACAAGGGACACTATTGCTTTAATAGAAAACTATTAATTAAATCGAATTGCAAGCTAACTTGTTTGAGCAAATTAGAGACATTGTTGCTATAATTCAACTAATATCTTTTTTATCAATGCAATATAGGCAATAATATGATCTATATAACACAAAAGGAAGCAAATCAAATAGTCACTGAATAATTCTGTTCTTTATTCTTCTTTACTAAATTATCTACTAATAAAGCAACAACCTTTCTGTATTAGAGGTACTAGTGTTCCTATTGCATCTTATTTATGTGTCCATAATTGCTTTTGAACTTGAATTTGAGCGTTATAAGAAGGAAAGGAAAGAGATAAAATTAGCAGTCATGGTGATTAAGACTGCAACATTTGAATGATTGTATGAAGATCTTAGGGGCAAAGGTACATGAGTTGTATAGGTTAGGAAGAGGAAGGCTCGAGACCTGGACCAAGTGAGGTGCATCTAAGACGAAGATGGTAAGGTATTGGTGGATGAGGCATGAATCAGGCGTAGATGGCAGAAGTACTTCCATAAACTCTTGAACGAATAAGGAGACATGAACATCGTGCTGGGTGAGTTGGAGAGCTCTGAGAGTCAGAGTGATTTTAGGTTTTGTATGCATATTAAGAGCGAGGAGGTTGAGGGGGCAATGCAGAAGATGAGAATGGGTAAGGCGACTATGTCTGACGAGATCATGGTGGAATTTTGGAAGGAAGTGGGTCGGACAGCCTTGGAGCGGCTTACTGGTTTGCTTAATGTCATTTTCAGGACGAAGAAGATGCCCGAAGATTGGCGGTGGAGTTTAATGATCCCGTTGTACAAAACAAAGGTGATATCCAGAACTGCAACAATTATAGGGGTATCAGGTTGTTGAGTCACAGTATGAAATTTAAGAAGAGGGTGGTTGAGAGGAGGGTGAAGAGACATATATTTATTTTTGAGAATCAAATCAGATTTTATGTTGGGACAATCAACTACAGAAGGCATTCACCTTGTGAGAATATTGGTGGAGCAGTGTATAAGGAGAGGAAAAAGGACTTGCATATGGTGTTCATTGACCTAAAGAAAACCTCTGACAAAGTTTCGAGGGAGGTTTTATGAAGATGTTTGGAGGTTAAGGGTGTCCCGGTAGCATACATTAAGGTGATTAAAGACATGTATGGGGGAGCTAAGACTCGGGTGAGGACTGAAGGAAGAGACTCAAAATATTTTCCAGTGGAGATGGGGTGGCATCAAGGATCGACTCTTAGCCTGTCATTGTTTTCCTTAGTGTTAGATGTATTGATGCGACACATAGAATAAGAGGTGCCATGGTGTGTGCTATTTGTTGATGACATAGTAGTGATTGACGAGAAGCGAGGCAGAGTTAATGCTCGGTTGGAAGTTTAGAGACAGGCGCTGAAATCTAAAGATTTCAAGTTGATTAAGTCGAAAATAGAGTACTTGGAGTGCAAGTTCAGTGATGAGATATATGATGCAGAAGTGGAAGTGAAGATTGATACCCAAATCTTCTCCAAAATAGATAGCTTCAAGTATCTTGGGTCCGTAATTCAAGACAACGGGGAGATTGATGAGGATGCTACTCATCGTATTGGAGGAAGGTGGATGAAATGGAGGCTCACTTCGGGGTTTGTATGTGATAAGAATGTGCCACCTAAGCATAAGTGCAAGTTCTGCAGAGTGGTGGTTAGACCAACTATGTTGTACTGGGACTGAGTGTTGGCCCGCCAAGAAGTTCCATGTCCAGATAAATGTAGCTGAAATGAGAATGTTGAGATGGATGTGTGGATATACCAAGAAAGATAAGATTAGGAATGAAGTTATTAGGGACAATGTGGGAGTGGCCTCGTGGAGGACAAGTTGCAGGAATCGAGGCTAAGATGGTTCGCGCATGTGAAGAGGAGAGACATAGATGTCCCAGTCAGGAGGTGTGAGAAGTTGGCCATGGTGGGTCCGAAGAAGGGTAGGGATAGGCCAACGAAGTATTAGGGATAGGTGATTAGACAGGACATGTCATTGTTTCAGCTTACCGAGGACATGACCCACGATAGAAAGGTGTGGAGGTCAAGGATTAGGGTTGAAGATTGACATGTAGTCGTGAGTTAGGAGCATGCTTATTAGTAGTACCAGTACTCTTTGTATTTTCTTATTTGTTGTTCTTTATTGTTACATTTTATGTCATTCGCTTCGGTGACCCTATTATATTATTGTTATTATTATTTGTTGATTTATTTTTATTGTTTATTGAATCGAGAGTCTATCATAAATAACCTATCTACCTTTATAAGGTAGGGGTAAGGTCTGCGTACATACTACCTTCCCCAGATCCCACTTATGAAATTAAGGTTTGCGTACACACTACCTTCCCCAGATCTCACTTATGAAATTACAGTGAGTTTATTGTTATTGTTGTTGAGCATGAATTTGAGACCTCTTATTAAAGATGGATGAATATTTATCATGCTATTACAATTAAAGGATACACAATTTAAGGTATACATCATGTTAGTTGAAAGAAAATATTATTAAAGTCAGTGATATATAATTTGAATAACTAGATGAATTTGAATCATCAAATATTGTACAAGCTATATAATATTGTTACTGGAATAATATCAACCATTTTATGATATTCTAATTGAAAATAGTATTTTATAAATATTGAGAGTCACATGCATTACATGTGAAGGTTGTTAGTTAGATGAGCTATTAATTAGTTAGTTAATGGTTGTTATAGTTGTTAAGTTAAGGGTAGATTAGTCTTTTCTCTCTTAACTAATTTTTCTCCTTCTTTGTATCTTGTATATATCGACAGTGCTCAAGATTAATAGAATAGTGACTCATTTCCTTCTTCTCAATGCATTGTCTTTATCCTTGCATTGCTTATAGAAGTTTCCTCTATTAGAGCCCCTCATTCATCTCTGAATTTTGGCATGGTATCAGAGCAGCGTACCTGGAGTAAAGTGCGCTAGATCTCTGAATTTATTCGTTTGTTCTATCGATTGATTAATTGATTTTTTGATGAAGCTCGTCGAGGTTCATTCATGGCAGAAGCAGATTCGTCGATGTCGGAGATGGCGACAATCGATCACAATCATCCATTATACATCGGACCGTCCGATACTCCTAGCTCAATCGTTGTAACAGTGAAACTCACAGGCTCCGAGAATTATGGACTCTGGAGTAGATCGATGAGAATCGCACTCTTAGGGAAGAAGAAATTAGGGTTCATTACTGGGAGATGTAATAGAAGCGCATATGAAGGAGAGTTGCTGGAGCAATAGGAGATATGCAATGCCATTGTTCTCTCGTGGATTATGAACAACGTAACACCAGAGTTGTTGTATATGCATCTGGTGCACATCTAGTGTGGGAATACCTGCGAGAAAGGTTCAATAAGGTAAATCGTGTTAGTATTTTGTCAATTACATCGCAAAATTGCCACATTATCTCAAGGAACTAGTTTTGTCTCAGTGTATTTTTCAAAATTGAAGGAATTATGGCATGAATATGATGTTTTGGTTCTATTTCCTAATTGTTGTGAGAAATCGAAAGAACATGCAGAGTATTTACACCAACAAAGAGTTATGCAATTCCTATCTAGTTTGAGTGAGTCGTATGATCAAGTTAGAAGACAGATTCTCATGAAAACTAATGCACCTAGTCTAAACCAAACTTATGCCATGATAATACAAGATGAGAGTCAACATAAGATAGGGGTAAATGTTGTGACTTTTGATGGTGTAGAACCATTAGCTATGCAAGCAGAACGAGGAAGAGGAAGGAGACAATACCTACAGTGTGATTTCTGTCATCTCAAGGGACACACTAAGGAGAATTGTTATAAGATTGTTGGTTACCATGTTGATTTTGCCCCTATAAGAAGATATGGTGAAGGAATAAGAACTCAAAGTGACTGGTGACAAAGTTCTGGTTATGGAAATCAAAATAGTTAGAATAGGATGAACAATGGTAAGTCTGGATGGAACAATTTCAATGCAGGTAAACAAAATGGGAATGGTAGCAATACTAGCAATACTGGTAAACCAGCTGGCTGGAGAAGAGAGCCCATGGCTATGATTAACAATGCAGATGCAAGTGCACATTCTATACATGATATGGGTGATGGTCCCTCTGGAGCTGCTGAGCACAAGGGATATCATTACTTCACAAATGATCAATACAATCAGATTTTGAACCTCTTGAACAAGGAATCAAGTTTTGAGTGCAATGTGGCAAACATGGCAAATGCAAGAGCTGAAGAAGGTGAGGTTAATTGTCTGATGAGAAACCTCACACAAGAATCACAGGATAAGGAATGGGTTGTAGATTCAGGTGCTACCCATCACATTACTTCTGATTTCAGATGTTAGGTGTACAAAGAAAACTAATAGGGAATAAGTGCATCTTCCAACTTGAGAACATGCATATATTACTCACATTGGAAGTGCAACCTTATTATACAAAAGAGAAATCAAGGATGTGCTTTATGTTCCTAACTTCAAGTTTAATTTGCTCTCAGTAGAAAAACTAACAAAGGAACTAAAGTGTAATGCAAATCTCTTCCCTGATTTCTGTGTATTTCAGAATCTTTGGAATGGCAAGGTGAAGGGGATTGGTAGAGAAAGAGGAGGCATATATGTGCTTAGATGATTAGTCAACAAAATAAAGGCACTCAATGATGTGAACAGGACAAACAGAGATACAAGTGAAGTTTGGCACAACAGTCAGGGTCATCCATCTGCATCAGTAATGAAGCATATAGTAGGCTTAAATAATAAGAACAGTAACATATTACATGAAAAATGTCTGATATGTCCATTAGCAAAGCAGACTAGATTGAAGTTTCCATTGAGCAATTCAAGAGTAAAAGTAGCATTTCATCTTGTACACATGGATTTGTGGGGACCTTATAAGATTGCTACCTTTGAAAACAATATTTCTTAACAATTGTAGATGATTACTCAAGGTACACATGGATATTTTTTTTGCAGCTAAAATCTGAAGCAGTAGTGGTAATAAAGAATTTCATTGCCATGGTTCAGAATCAGTTTGGAATTGTGATTAAAGTGATAAGATCAGACAATGGATCTGAATTTTTTAATGCTCAGCGTTCTGAGTTGCTGACAGGTCTTGGTATAGTTCACCAAAGTAGTTGCCCTTATACTCCACAACAGAATGGAATAGTTGAAAGAAGGCACATGTATATACTTGACACTATAAGGGCTTTGAAAATTCAAGGATCAATACCAATCAGATATTGGGGGATGTGTGTAAACTAAGCAATATACTTGATTAACAGGTTGCCATCAAATGTTCTAGGGGGAAAAACTTCATATGAGTTGTTGCACCACAAGAAGGATAACATCACACACTTGAGGACCACAGGGTGTTTGTGCTATGCAACCAGTTTAGTCAAGGCAGACAAGTTTGCAGATAGAGCCAAATTAGCCATCCTCATGGGCTATTCAGAGACACAGAAAGGGTACATTTTGCTTGATCTGGTCACAAGGCAGTTTTTTACAAGTAGAGATGTCGTATTCAGGGAATCAGAGTTTCCTTTTTCAGAAAAGGAGGGAAACAAACCATATGATGCACAGGAGTCCATGGAGCAAGGAACATTGCAGTTTACACCTCTACACATACAACCAACATGAGTTATGAACCTACCTGGAAGAAGGGAGAATGATCTGCAAGAGAATGTGTCAATCTTGTAGGGGATAGTTACTGATGATATGCAGGATATCTCTCAAGGAATATATGACATGGATTTTATTGATGCAGATACACAAAATGATATTGTAGGTGCACAAAATGATGAACTTCAAGAAGATGCTGAAATCTTAATCAACCAGCGGGAAGGTGAAGGTGAAGATATCTCAAGATCAAGAAGAAAGTCTACAAGAAAAGTCAAAGAGCCAATATGGATGAAGGATTATGTTACAACAAAGAAGACAAACAGCTGCACCTATCCTATTTCAAACTACATGTCATATGAACATACTAGTACAACTTATCAATGCTACTTAGCAAAATTCTCTCAGTTAACAGAGATACAAACATTTAATGAAGCAGTGAAGGACAACAGATGGATAGAAGCCATAAAACAAGAAGTGAAGGCATTAGAAGACAACAAGACATGAGAAATAGTGAGCTTACTAGAAGGGAAAAATACTGTTGGATCCAAATGGGTGTATAAGATAAAATTTTAAGGCAAATGGAGAAGTAGAAAGATTAAAAGCAAGGTTGGTAGCTAAAGGATATAGCCAAAGGGAAGGATTGGACTACCATGACATTTTTTCACCCGTGGCCAAAATGGTCACAGTGAGATCTGTCATTGCAATAGCAGCATCAAGAGGTTGGAACCTATTTCAGATAGATGTCTATAATGCATTTTTTGCAAGGAGATTTGATGGAAGAGGTGTATATGGAGTTACCTGAAGGTTTAAGAAGGCAAGGAGAGCAGAAGGTGTGTAAGCTACTCAAGTCCTTATATGAACTAAAGCAGGCATCTCGACAGTGGAACATCAAGTTAACTGAAGCCCTGCTAAAGGCAGGATTCAAGCAGAGTCATCATGATTACTCACTCTTCACTTTGAGAAGTCAGGAAGGGATAGTGATTATTTTAGTATATGTGGATGATCTCCTTATTACCGGGAGCACTTCAACACTTATGAAGAAGGCAAAAGATATATTGCATCAGAATTTTAAGGTGAAGGATGTAGGAGAACTAAAATACTTCTTGGGTATTGAGGTTCTGAGATCAAGAGATGGAGTATTGCTGAATCAAAGAAAATACATACTAGAGTTAATTTCAGAAATGGGACTGAGTGGAGCCAAACCTGCAAGCACACCATTAGAAGTGAATTCAAGAATGACAACAGTAGATTATGATCAGGCAACTGGAGTCACAGGGGATCCACTTTTGCAGGATGTCAATGCCTACCAAAGACTAATAGGAAGACTTCTCTATGTTACTATTACCAGACCAGATATCAACTATGCAGTGCAGGCATTAAGCCAATTTATGCAAGCACAAAAGAAATCTCAATGGGATGTTGTCTTGAGGGTTGTAAGATATTTGAAAATTGCTCCTGGACAAGGGATCTTAATGAGGTCTGACAGTGCAGAAACTCTTACCTGTTGGTGTGACTCTGACTGGGCAGCATGTTTTAATACAAGAAGGTCAGTTACTGGGTATATTGTTAAATTTGGAGAGTCAATGATCTCTTGGAAGTCGAAGAAGCAACAAACTGTCTCTAGGAGCTCGGCAGAGTATAGGAGTATGGCATCTAGCATTGCTGAAGTGACATGGTTGCTTGGTCTATTCAAAGAGTTAGGTGTTAACATAACACAACCAGTTACAATTCTCAGTGACAGTAAATCAAGAATTCAATTAGCAGCAAATCCTATGCTTCATGAAAGAACCAAGCACATAGAGATTGACTGTCATTTTATTCGAGACAAAATCAAGGAAGGAACAGTCAAGACAGTACATGTTAACACCAAGGAGCAACAAGTTGATCTACTGACTAAAGTTCTAGGAACAGCTCAACATGTTCATCTACTTGGCAAGCTTGGAGTGTTCAATATTTTGCACCCTCCAGCTTGAGGGGGCATATTGAGAGTCATGTGCATTACATGTGAAGGTTGTTCGTGAGTTGAGTTGTTAATTAGTTAGTTAATGGTTGTTAAGTTAAGAGTAGATTAATCTTTTCTCTCTAAACTAACTTTTCTCCTTCTTTGTATCTTCTATATATCGACATTGCTCAAGCTTAATAGAATAGTGGCTCATTTCCTTCTTCTCAATGCACTGTCTTTATCCTTGCATTGCTTCTAGAAGTTTCCTCCATTAGAGCCCCTCATTCATCTCTGAATTTTGGCAATAAAGTGGGACAACAAATTTTTTAACATATAAATTGAATTAGCGGGTAGTGTTTAAGATTTAATTCAATCGATATTTGTTTGGGCTGTGAAATTAAATTTTGAGATCCACTCTAACCTTGTTATAGCAGGAAAAGAAAAGTCTTCAATTCAAAGTTGAAGTCGATTCAAATTATATGAGACAGTTAGAGTTTCTGGTCAAAAGCATCCTTTAATGATCACATAAGCTGGGCAAAAGGAAAAGGAGAAGAAATATCGGCTAGAAACAAAATGATTAAAAGAAACAGGAGAAGTTGAATGTAAGAAAAATTAGAGGGATGTAAATGGATCGATTTACAAGTTGATTTTACATCAAAATTGATTATAGATGATTATTTCTTATAATTTTGCTTGATCATTAACCATTTTTTTATGATAACTGATGAGTGCTTAATATATTATTTGATATGAAGAAGTAAAAAGTCTTGCGCGATAAAGGAAAAAATAGTACCAAGGAACAATACATAGTAATATACTTAGTGTAATCACACGAGTAAAATCTAACGAAGGTACCCTTAGCTCATGAAACGAAAAATATAATAGAATTTATTAGGGTGTACTATACTGGCACGGTGCTAAAAAATAAAAAAGAAAAGTTTAGTTCAATACTTGATTTTAAGTTGTTTTAGGTAACTTTTGGCTTGGAAAACAAGGTTTTAAGCAAATTATAAACGACAACCAATCCAATCACAATAAAAAATTTCAACACTGAAGTGATTGGTTATGATATTTACCTTAATTGGTTTGAAATATCTCTCTCTATATATATAAAGGAGAGAAAAAGAATGATGACTTGGTATCTCTTTTTGGCCAAGAAAAGTACTTATCTTTTTCTCAATTTTTGTCTTATTTTTCTACTAAATATATATTTTCGTCTTTCCAGGAGAAAAAGTGACAATTAAAGTTGTAACATGTGAAATAATACATAATGCTAATTATATTACAATAATTGCTCAAATACGTTATTATCTCTTCTTGTTACTCAAGTTATCAATTGTATTGGTTAGTTTTTTTTTTCTTTTGGTTACTATAAATACTAAGTAATATCTTTTTCAATCACATAACTCTCTTCTCTTCATCGATAATCATTCATTTTCATTCCGTCATTTTTGTTTGAAGCTCTTTCTATATAATAATCTCTTTTCTTCTCCCGAAGGTTCTTTCATTTTTAAATCTTCTGGTTGTTCATTAAGGAATGGGGAAGAGAAAAACATATGTCGCTACAAATCACAGTATTTGAGGAGTCAAATACAAGCTTGATGAAGAAGCTATCATCAATGATGTGTACATATTTTGTTACTCTTAATCTGTTGCGACTCGTAAATGTAGAATAAGTGGATATGTGATAGTTTTATCATCAAGCCCTATTTGGATATTATGAATGGTTATACCAAGTGAACTCTTTCTCTCTCTCTCTATCTATCTATCTATATATGTGTGTGTGTGTAGGCATATCTGAATGGTAGTTCGAATCTAAGAGAGTACTAAGTTTTTGAAAATTTTCATAAGATTGTTAAGAAGGGGATTGTTGATTTGGTTATTTAAGGAAGGATAATTATGTTTGGTTTTATAGAAGAATTAAAGAATGTGAAATATTAGAAAATAAATGAAACAAGAAAATAAAAGAAAGAAGAAACAAATGTGTATTTCGGATACAACTTATATTATATTTTGTTAAACTTTTAAATGTCTAACTTTTATTTCTAACATCAGATTACTTTTATAAAAAGATGTGTGAGAGAGGGAGATGAGAGGGAGGTATAACTAAGATTACCTAAAAAGTGATTTTTGATTTTTAGTATATAGTATAAAATATAATATACAGAAAAATTGATCAAGAGAGAAAAAGACTTAATTAGTAAGAGGAAAAATGGGAATTGACTTAGATTATTTAAGGAAGGAAATCGATTTTTTATTTTACTGAAGGAATTGAATGATATGAGTATGAGAAAAAAGGAAGAAAAAAAAATAAAAAAGGAAAACATGGTGAAAAAAATGAAAAAAAATGACATGTGGGAACGGGTAAATAATATTGGAATGTATTAAAAAAATATAAGATAGGTATACGTGGAGAAAATTATCAAAATAAAAAACGATAGAAATTTCTTTTCAAAAAAAGACAAGGATAGGTTATCAACAAGAAAAATGATAAAACGGGAGATGGGGAATTCAAAAATGTCATCGGAGAAAAAAAAATCATAATGTCAAAGTAATGGGAAGTAGAAATGATAAACTATTTTTTTCATTTTATTTTTGGTAGTTCGAGAATTATAATTATTTTTTTTTATAAAGGTAAAGAAAAGTAAAATCTTACTTGAATATAGACCTATTAAATTCTTAAATTGTGAAAATAGAAGTATTTAACCTAAACGTATCAACTAGAAATTTTTAGAAAATAATTGAGATGGAGATACAAAATTAAGTGTCTACTATCGCCTACTCTTTTAATATTTCGGTATTAGAAAAAAATATTATGTCGTTAATTTAATCGCGCGAAGCGCGGACATATTTACTAGTATACTCTAATTGAGATAGAATCGCTAGTAATTAGGAAACTGGATCTAGTGATTAACCAAGGAACCATGATTAACAAAGTACCACATGAGATTTATTAGGATAAGTGCTATTTAGTCACAACTCAATAGGGGAAACTAACANAGAATTCTATTTATCTTTTTTTTTTTTTTCCTTTTTTGGCCTTTTCCCTTTCATTGTTTTCATTTAAATTGTTTGGTAATTGAAAATTGACCATTTTCTATCCTATTTAATACATCTCATTATATTTTTTCAGTTACAAAAGAAAAAATTAACAGCTTATTTTATTGAGTTTCTCTCTCATTTTATTACATTACTCTATCATTATTACTACGAAATATCATGTTACTGTATTTGTTTTCTAAAGTCATGTTCTTCAAAAAATTGTGCTATGGTTGCAACAATCAATGCTCATAATAATGCAATTTCAACAGACGCCAGTTTATATAACAATCTATATATATAATTGTGGTAATTAAAGTAGTAAATCAACTCACCACTCTTCCTCTTCATAAAGCTTACAGCAAAGAACATATGATATTCGACAAATAAAATTAGTATGAGCAATCTACATGGGAAATTCTGCATTATTATTTTCTGTAATTCTTCTTATGTAAGAACTGAATTTGTGTTTTATTTTCTTCTTATAATTGATTCATTATTTGTAGGACGGAACGGTATTCTTTCCTCTTTTGAAGATAGAATAAATTATTCTCAAACATGTTTTCCTTATAACTTTTTATTCTTTCTAGAAATATATATCGTGATAATGCTACTATCTATTTTGAATTATAAGAAGAAATAGAAACACATCAGTTATGAGTATTGTGTTTCATCTACTTCGTTGAATTGGATTGCCTATTATTTTTTATTTTTTTTTGTTTTGCAGGTATGATACAAATGATGATCTGCTGGAGCAAGCATTTTTAAGAAGTATTCTTTCTTTATAAAGTTTGATTTTTCTAGATGTATTTTTATAATTATAACTTTTTTGGTATCATTTGTTAATTGTTAGTAGGCAAACAAATCATAGCTCTAAGCAAATACTGCTCTTCTCAAAGTCAATTTCTATGATGACAATAATGGTGTTTTCATACCAATTATATTGTTGAGATGATCAACTAATTGCAAGAGAATAACGGCACCTAAGAAACTTACGACTGTATCAATTGATGAACTCTATACATAAGTTTTCACGTATAAAATTTTAATGTATATTAGAATTAGTGGAAAGCAAATAGAAAACTTTCTCTACCTTCTAATTTTAATAATTTTATACTCATTATTATTTTAAATTAGCATCGATCATAACTTCTCTACCTTATTGTTTGGTCATTTTTCTTTCTATTAGTAAATACATTATATATTTTTAATGCAATAGTTTCCAAATATTATCGATCATTCCAGTCACAAATTGATATAAAAGAAGATGTATTATGCTTAGTAAGTATTTGACACGTGAGATCTCGTCACAACCAAGTCAGATAATATAATAAAATAAATACTTTTTACATGGGCTAAACATATAAAAAATAATGGCTACAGAAAAATGTCCACCCTTATGTTGTTAGTAGTAACTTCTATAATATTTAAAAAAAATTATTGTATAATATTTTAAAATCATTATCATCATCATTCTGTGTTTGGAGCCTTATATATATATATATATATATTCGGCAGATATTTAAAAGTTTTGCTTATTTATCATTGCTTTTTATTGTAGCTGACATGATGTAGAAAAAGTTGATTTTCTATTAGAAATTCCCATTTAACTATTTCTTTAATTCTTTTTACAACCGCGCAAAATACGAACAAATACACTAGTTATTTAATAAACTTGCATTCACTTTAAAGCTTGAAATGTGGTCATGGTTATAACATCACTTATTTGGAAGAGCGTAATTTATCGAAGTTAACCAAAATTTCGCTACCTACATAGTTAGTTCAATATATGTAATCAATTTTGAATTCTATAACTGGATTATATCAATAGCAAGCCATTTAGCCTTTTAAAGATGTTTGAACCTAGAAAGCAAAGTAGAAAATGAATGATGTGAGTTGAAGCAAATTTCATAGATTATCACGAGTACTACTACTAGTGGTCCATTAGACCATTTAATTAAATATACCTAATCTGACCATACTATTAGGCCAACAAGGTAATTGTCACATGTAAAAGTACCTTTGAAACATTATCATTCAACTTGTTTACCCTAAAAAACGTATAACAATTAAATTTGTAAGTGATTTTAAAGCTACGTGGGTTAATTCAATACAAGTGATAAATTGTGTTAGATTAAACAGATACAGAACGTAATAAATTGTCAAAGCAATCAAGAGGAGTGATCCCGTAATTAGTAACAGCTTAATGAAATGCCTACCTTCGATCTCGGGCTCACGTTACTGATGGATTGATGAACAAAAGTAAGAACTTTGAATAACATAGAAAATAAGGATATATTGCCTTGCTATGCGTATTACAATGTATCTAATTAATAATCAGGCCTCCCCTCTCCTCTCCCCCCCCCCCCTTATATAGTAGGGGTTTTTACCATAAGTGCAATTCCACAAAGGTAAAAATCTTCCATTATCCTAATCACCGGTTTTCTGCAGATATGTGTCGAGATTCACGCCGTGACATCCGTCTAGTCACGGATATCACAGCCTTTTGTTGGTCATACTCGATTATCTGGTAATGCTCTCCGAGATATTTGGGATTCGAACCGATCCTGGGGGTCGTGGCCCCGATACTCCAGAGGGCAAACGTTTTTCTCGGACCCCGGCTCGAGGGGCTCCTTGCCTCGATTCTGGCCCCTTACAGTCATGTGTCTTCCTCCGTTTACTTCATCGAAAATGGAGGCGTACGATGGGCTCGATTTCACCCGTACACAGATAGTCCCCTCGTTTCTCGGAGAGTAAGTTTACGGAAACGACAAGAAACGATATGTGCACTTCGATTCCTTCTTCAATACGCCGTGACAGAACCGACAAAGAATTTGAAACGTCCCTTCAGTCGCATCATTATGAATTTAAATGCGTGGCGTCCATCGCCAGGTCATCCCTAGATGTGAAACGAGGCAAAGCCTCTATAAATACTCCCCTCATTTGTTCACTTTTACGTTTTGATCAAGCTTCTACCTTCAAGTCTTCAGGATATCACTGCCCTTCTTCATATATACTCTAACGTTTTTACCTCCGGTCTTCGAGATTCCTCAATAAATTGCAAGACTTTACTTATTTCTATCCAAACCAACACACTTGACTTTCTCAGTAAAGCTTTTATCTTTCATCTCCCAACCTTTCTTCATATTTTTCAAACTTTTTCCAGATATCAATGGCTAAAACTTCCAAAACTGTTTCCCAAAAAGGTGCTTCCTCTTCTTCACAATCGACCGCCATAGTCGAGGAGACCACTCCCGATATGGTCGTCCTTGAGAGAACCGCTTCGGGCGCGGCTGCCGAGCCTCCCTTGAAAATGTTCATCACCGGGGGGTGCTCGATCGCGAATGATTTTAAGGTTGAAAAGCCCTTATCGGTGCAGGGCAGGTGTGAGGTGGTATATAGGTACATATGCTCCATCACTAAAGACGTATTTCCTGTAGTTCAAAAGGACTATGACTGGGCGGATAAGGACGTAGTAATCCCCTGATTCTGAGGACGCCATTACTACTTATATGAAAGTATGCCTTAGTCAGATCCACCCGTCGTTATGGAGGATCGTAATCCTCTTTCGACACTTCGTGAACAAAATCGACTCTTGTCGGTTCACCATCGATCATCTACTCCTTCTGTACAATCCTCGAATCTTCCGAGTGGGTCTGATAAAGCTCGTACACCGGGCTAGCAAATCCCCATTCTCAAGCATCGATAAGGACTGGGATCGGGGTTGGTAGGGACGCTTTGTCAAGGTGAGGACCACAGACTTGATCCCTGTTGAGTTTAGTCCATTCCCCGAGAAGTGGAATGTATCACGTAAGCATAACTTTCCTTTAAATGTCAATTTTACGTTCATCTCCTTTTCCCTCACCGGTATTTGCGGTGGTGTAGCTGTTGCTCGAGTCCCAAACGCCATTCCTCTGCTCAAGGAGTGGATCAAGGGCATTTGTTTGAAAATGTCTTATTCTGAGCGCACATGGCGCTAATTCTCGAAGGGCTGCTGGGAGGCCCATTCTCACAGTAATATCTCTTTCCGGAATAAGTAACATTAGGCTTTTTTTCCAGCACCATATTCTCATTCCCTCTCTTTTCTTTTCGCAAGCTTGCCTAAGACCACTGAGCTTAGGTCTTTAGTAGGGGACGAGGACCTGTCCGTTGATCTCTCCGCTTTGGGGCAGCTCGGGGCCATAGCATGAGAGAATAAGAAAAGGAAGGTTGCGAGTTCCCCAAGCTCAGAGAAGAAGAAACCAAGAAGAAGGTTGGCCCGTAAGCCAAAGGGGAGTTTTAGATCCCGAGCACCTAACTCGGATTCGCCTTTTCGGCTCAGGGACGAGCCCGAGGAAGGTAATATTTCTATGGAATTTGAGCCGACCTCCCCCGAAGAGCGGACATTAGCCGAGGGGGAAACAACGGAAGTTGATCCCCCTCAGGTTCGGGAAGCCAATGTAGCAATGAGGGTTGAGACCTCCCGAGATGCTGGCTCTAGTCCCCCCGGTATCATAGATATTCCAGGGTTGACTTCATTCACCGAATCCATGTTTGACAAAGCCCAAACGGTGAAGGAGCAATCCAACGAAGGGGCCCAAAGAGAGGACGATCCCCTTCGTTATTTTTTCGAAGGTGTGGATTCGACCGCTCTGGAAGATTTCTCCGCGTTGGGTGACTTAGAGGTACCGGGGAAAGACCCATCTTTAGAGGTCGGCGGGCTGAAATCGAGCCCAAAATTAATCAACCAGTTCCTCGCCCCGAGCATGGATCCCGACCGGCATTTCGAACCGACATATTATGTGGTCCCAAATAAAATCAATGACTTCTTTTTCTATCACTTTCTCAAATACCTGGGCTTCAACCCATTTAGAAAAATAATCAGTCATAAATAATATAAATGGAGCCTTACCTAGTGCCCATGGCAGGATACCGATGATGTCCATTCCCCATTTCATGAATGGCCAAGGTGAGAAGACTTAATGCAGTAGCTCCCCAGGATTATGGATCATTGGTGTGTGCCTATGACAATCGTCACATTTTCGCATGAAATCCTTTCCATATTTCTCCATGTCGATCCTATAATATTCGGCTCTGATTATCTTACGAACCAACCATTCGGCCTCCCGCAGGTGCCTTCGTGAACTTCCCTCAAAACGTATTTGGTGTCTCCCGGTCCCAGACATATGGCGAGTGGGCCATCAAACGTTCTTCTGAACAGGGTGTTATCCTCGGACAGGCTAAACCTGGCCGTCTTCGTGCGTAGAGCTCTCGATTATTTAGGATCTGAGGATAGTTTCCCGGTCTTCAAGTAATCTATATACTTGTTTCTCCAGTCACGTGTTAATCTTGTCGAGTTTATCTCGGTGTGGCTTTCTTCCACTACCGATTTCATGAGTTGTACGATCGTTCCCGAACTGAATTCATTGTCATCAATCGACGACTACAAGTTAGATAGAGCACTGGTTTCGCTGTTTGGATCCCGGGGTACGTGTCACAGGGTCCACTCTTTAAATCGATGAGTGTTACATGTAGTTTATCCAGGTATCTTCGCATTCGTTCCTCTTTCACTTCGAACGTCCCATTGAGTTGATTCACTGCAATGAGTGAATCACACTTAGATTCTATCACCTCGGCCCCCATGCTTTTAGCCAGTTCGAGACTTACAATCATGGCCTCATACTCGGCCTCATTGTTAGTCAATTTCACAGTTCTAATAGATTGCCTAACTACGTTACCCGTGGGGCGATTTCAACATGATGCCGAGTCCGGACCCTTTTGCGTTTGAAGAACCATCCATAAAGAGGTTCCAAATCCCCGAGGAGGTCCTCGAGGTTAACAAAAATTCCTTTTCGGCTTTGGGTATTAAGGCCGACGTGAAATTGGCCATGAAGTTTGCCAAAATTTGAGATTTGATTGCGGTTCGGGGTCGATATTCAATATCATATCCACTAATTTCTATGGCCCATTTGGCCAATAGTCTCGAGATATCGAGTTTGTGCATTCTGTTCCTCAATGGGTAAGTAGTCACGACATACATAGGATGGCATTGAAAATATAGCCTTAACTTCCGGGAGGCGCTTAGCAAAGCGAGCGCCAATTTCTCTAGGTGAGGATACCTCGTTTCGGACTCGCCTAGAGTCGTGCTAATATAATATATAGGGAATTTCATAGATTCTTCTTCTCGGACTAAGACTCCACTTACTGCTATCTCGGATACCGCTAAGTACGGGTACAACTGCTCGTCTGCCTTTGGAGTATGAAGTAAAGGCAGACTCGAAAGGTATCGTTTGAGTTATTGCAAATATTGCTGGCACTCTGGGGTCCACGAGAAGTTATTCTTCTTCTTCAATAATGAGAAGAATTGATGGCTCTATCAGTGGACCTTGAAATGAATCGACCCAAAGCGTCTATGCGCCTGATTAGTCTTTTCACAACCTTGACATTGTCCACCACAGTGATGTCCTCTATGGCCTTAATCTTGTCGGGATTGATCTCGATTCCCTAGTTGGACACCATGAATCCAAGGAACTTCTTGAACCCGACTCTGAATGCACATTTCTCCGAGTTCAGCTTCATATTGTATTTCTTCAGCATGTTGAAGGTTTCTTGTAAATGTTTCAAATGGTCCTTTGCTCGCAGGGACTTAACTAACATGTCGTCAATGTAAACCTCCATTGATTTTCCTACTTGCTCTTCGAACATCCGATTTACTAGGCGTTGGTAATTTACACCAACAATTTTTAGTACGAATGGCATTATGTAATAACAATAGGTGTCGCGCCCCCTTTTTTCTCGCGAAATCGGGTCTCGACATTTGACAACTTCTTTTGAGAGGAGAGAAAAGGAATTGGTTGTTTGGAGAGTCGCCACCTAACGGATTAAGGTGAGTTAGGGCACCTATAGCAAATAACTCAGATTATACCAGTTTAAATCACCAGAGATCGGGTAAGGGCTCAAATTACATCGAGGGGAAGGTGTTAGACACCCCTCGAGATCCACAACGGTGGGTCCCAGCCGAAATTAACTTATGTGAATTAGTCTAATAAAGAAAGCAAAGGAAGTATGTAATAAGGATGAGGGGTCCTAAGTTTTTTAGCCTATAGGATCACCCCGTGCAACATAAATAATACTTCGTAACTCTCCTAAGACGGGGGTGTTACTCATATTATTCAGCGGGCATAGACTATCATCTCCTGCTACCCGATTACTATATTTAAGTTTTTACCTAAAACGCTCTAATCAATTCTAACTCGTTTCCTATGCGTGCACTACCCGTCCCTTACCTATGGTCCTGAAGGCATTGAGACCTCTATTTTTGGATGGTTCTAGATTCAACTTAGGTTTCTCAAAATTGTAAAACTAAGCGACATGCAATCATATTGGACTTTTCATACAAAATAGATAAAGGTTCAATTTAATCCCCACACATAAGACAACAAATGCACGCAAAACATGTTGGCGTATTGACAGTTTTGACAGCTAAGGAGATTGGATCCTATAGACATGATTTCTATGTGATTATGGATTTTAAACTTGCTGACAGTAATTCCTAAGTGATTCTATAATTTCTTACCGATTTCAATTAAAGCGTTTGAACATATAGGCATGTTATCTAAGTGATTTAATCGACAGTTGACGATAGAAAAGCTCAGAATTAATACTTACTCCTATAGGCATGCTTTTTAGTGGTAATTAACAAGGCATTAGGCAGATTCCAGTTTTAGCATTTGGCACAAATGATAGTTATCCCTACGAGCGTGAGTTCTACGTTTAGTAATTGAGACTGTTTATTAATGCATAAAGACATGCATATTAACTAGGCGATTGTGACAAATGATTAAGGCCTATGAACATTATTTGTAAGCAAACAGATGTGAGTATGCTGTAATTTAAACCAGATTATTGCACTTCCTATAGGCATGATTTCTAATCGTGTGAAGTAAGGTATTCAAGATATTCACTGAATTTGTTTGAGCCAAAAAATAAAATCCCTATAGGCAGGTTTTCTAATCATGTGAGGCAAAGTAAGCAAGATATTCACAGAATTTGTTTGAGCCAAAATGAAATCCCTATAGGCAGGTTCTCTAACATGCGTGGGAGACTTAAACATTTAGACAAATTTTAGCGCACAATTTCTGGGCATAAAACAAAACCTATGGGTATGTTATCTAACATAATAATAGCAGAAAAACCTAAAGGCATGTTATCTACCCACATAATATCAAATAAACCCATGTCCCAATTTATTATCACCCCCAAATTGTTATTACAAATAATTATTATAGGCTGGAATCAATTGAATAGATTACAAAGTAGTAAACTATAGGAAGCCTTCAACATGCCTAAAACAACATCGGGATGGGCCAGGCCCTTCAATTCACAACTTTTCCAAAAGCCAGTGTTCATAAAACCACAAGGTGATTAACTCACTTCTGTTTTACAGCATAGGCATACCAAGCCCAGTCCTCTAGTGTGTCAAAGTTTCCAAGGTCTTCATGAACCCCGGGCAGTGCTCACACTAGAGTGAAAAGATCAGAATAAGTTTAAGGGAAAATTATGGACCAAATCCTAGTGTGTCAGAGTTCACGAGGGTCTCATAGGAACCTTGAGCAGTGCTCACGCCAAGAAGTCCAACGACAATACTCAAATTAGTTTGGCACAGATTTTGGGATTTAAGAGAGTGCAGGCTAGGATTTGGAGTCAGGCTTAGGGGGTAGGGTCGCACATAGAAATAGAGATAAATATTTTGAAATCAATAAGTTAGAAGCTGACAAGTTTGAAATTTTAACAAGGGATCAAAACATACTTCACATGGACAATAAAGGATTCAGATTAGGATAAGTTATGAAAACAGTATGCTGGTGATAGTAAGAACTAATAGGTAAGAACATGAGTCAATGGAATGACATACTAACAGATTTGAAAATAAACATAAGAGATACATGCTGAACCAGTTTTAAGGAAATATAGTAGACATACTTGGAGATATTCTTAAGTACACATAATTAACAGGTTTCATCGATTAATCTACTAAGTTAAACAAGTTTACCACATAGATCAGTGAGAATATTGAACATTTAAGATGGAGAGGAGTTTCAGTGACTTACTAATTCGAATGAAACAAGAAAAGGTTATGTAATGAGGCAATGATCATCAATAGCAGCAAACAACAATGCAGATTTTTGGTCTTGGCTTCCAGCCGGTCAGGAATCAAAACAGAATATAGTAATATAGAGTATAAAGTTTAGTAGTGGTGAAAATAGTTTCGAGTTCTTCTTCTTATAAAGGGGAACGGGGAAAGGGTTTAAATAGCATTAGACTAAGGTACATAAACATGGAAATAATCAATCAACTAATTAAGGAAAAAACTCAGAACATTATTAAGGTAAACAAGAAATAACAATGCATAGATGCGTAAAATATGAAATCACAGTAATTTTAGGGAATCAAACGAGTCTGAGAATCACAAACTCTTATGCAAGAGTCATAAATAGATAGACAGAATCAGCAGGGAACTAAAGAATCGAAACCCTAATTTTTATGGTAAGTAAAATTAGTCGGAAAAATTAAAGGAAAATAAAAATAATATGCATATAGATAGATATAGGAAAATATTGAATAAAGCACGTTAACAAAAATAAGAATCATAACAGATCTGAGCCCAAATTTTAGGACAAATAAAATTGGTCAGCAAATTCGCAAAAATCTCAATAGAATGCATATAGACAGATATAAGGGAACATTAAAGAGGATATTCAACCACAACTAGAATAGATCTTAAAAATCTGAGTCCTAATTTTAGGGCAAATAAACTAGGCAAAAACAAAAAAATCGCGAAGAAATAGACGTGCGGAAACATAAAAGAGTTTTTTAACAAACAATAAGGAAAATATTTAAACATATCTTAAAATATCTAAACCCTAATTTTAGGGTAAATAAGGAATAGGAAAATCCCTGAGATTCGTACCCCAAAAAGATGCAGAATGAACATAGATGAAAAAAGGAGAAAGTTCGAACCAGATTTGGTCCAATAATGGGGGAATCGGCTTGCCATGTTAGGCAAGCCACTGGGTTATACCATAAACAAGTAACCAGTAGCAAGACAAGATAAATAAGGTAAGAATATCCCTGATTGATTCCATATCTAGTTGGAATCGAAGGGAGATTAGGGGTGACGACGTTTAGGGTTTCAGAAGAGCGGGAGGGGAGAGAGTTAGAGGGCGGCGGTTTAGAGGGAATAATTAGGGTTTGGGGGTTGAGTTAGATTAAAAGAGGGGAGGTGAATGGGGGCCGTTGATCTTATAATATCAACGGCCAGGTGAATGGGGTTAAGGGATATTTGGTTTGGGCTGGGGCGGACTGGGCTAGTGTATTTTAGGTAGTTGGGTTGGGGTTGGTCAGAAAACAATGGGTTGTCATTTAAATACCCAATTTAATTAACAAATAATTTATAAAAAATGATAAATAAATAATAAAAATATCATTTATGCATTAAACAAGTAAAAATAGTTATTTAATACTATAAGAGTAAAAAAGGATTATTTTGGCATAAAGAGAGTAATCATAAGTACATATAGGCTATTATTGCAAAATAAAAATGTGCAATTTTTGACCTTAAAATGCACATGTAATTAAAAAATATTTAAAACATAATATGGATATAAATAGTGAAATTAGATGATAAAATCATTGTAAAATAATTTGTGATGCAATTAATGAGTATTTATATAATAGAATGTAGGCATAAATTGATTTAAGACCTTTTTAAATTATAGAAAATTATGAAAAATTGCTTGCATATGTCTATGAATCAAGTGATGGTGCATATGCACTATTTTGAAAGTATATATGTATATTTAAAAAATATGAGGGAAAAATTAGGTATCAACAGCTGCCCCTTTTTCCCCGGAAAGGATGAAAGAGTTGTCGGGTAAAGAAAGGATGACCGATTTTGACCGAATGGAGTGATGAAAGATATGGGACGCACTCTGTCTTTTGAGTTACCTACATATCCCTGGTTTTACAGGAATTAGGCCATGTGTAGTTCTGGATCCAACGGTGGAATGAACGGTGGAGTTGTTTGGAAGAGCGGACAAAATTATTCCGAGTGGGATCCATTGGGATTTGAAAATGGTTATGGGTAAGTGAGACTGGGTAACGGATGATGATCGGTTATGTTTGAAATAATTGGAGTGTATGGGCATCGAGTGAGAACTGGAGCAAAGATTGCTCCCGTTAGGATAACGATTACCTTCCGGATTGCCTGCAAACTCAAAACACAATATGCGCATATAGATTTTTCGTAAATTTAAAAATGATGCAAATTCCCTTGGGACCATGGATATTGTCTTTGGACGTCGAGGATGACATCCTTAGACCATGATGTCCCGGGCCATGAGTTGTGCGGTAAAGGATTCAAAGGCCATGAAAATGATGTTCTCGGGCTATGAATATGGTGCCTCCGAAACATGATGCATTTGAATAATGATGTGCAGGATTGAGAGATACTTAGGTCATGGCATGGTGTCTTCCGGATATGAGGATGATTCCTTTGGATTATGACGCCTTAGAGATGTAGAGACATGATGCCAGAGATAAAACAAGACAGAGCTTAGTCTTGTGTAGAGTTGAGGGCAGAGCTTAGCCTCGAAAGAATAATGCAAGGTTTGAAACAGAGCAACATTTGTGTAAAGGGAGACAATGCTTAGTCTCATGCAAGTCTTGGGACAGTTCTTAGTCCCATGTAAGGAAAAGGCAGTGCTTAGCCTCATGCAGGATTGGGACAGTGCTTAGTCCCATGTAAGGAGAAGACAGTGCTTAGCTTTGTGCAGACAGGGAAGCAGGGCTTAGCCTCATGCAAGGATTGAGACAGTGCTTAGTCTCATGAAGGCAATGCTTAGTCTTATGCAAATAGAGAGGTAGGTCTTAGCCTCGTGAATGAAGTGCTTAGCCTTATGCAGATAGGGAGGCAAGGCTTAGCCTCGTGAAGGCAGTGCTTAGCCTAATGAAAATAGGGAGGAATGGCTTAGCCTCATGCAAGGATCGAGACAGTGCTTAGTCTCATGCAAAGAGAAGGCAATGCTTAGCCTTATGAAAATAGAGAGGCAGGGCTTAGCCTCATGCAAGAATCGAGACAGAGCTTAGTCTCATGCAAAGAGAAGGCAATGCTTAGCCTTATGAAAATAGAGAGGCAGGGCTTAGCCTCATGCAAGAATCGAGACAGAGCTTAGTCTCATGCAAAGAGAAGGAAATGCTTAACCTTATACAAATAGAGAGGCAAGGCTTAGCCTCATGCAAGAATTGAGATAGGGCTTAGTCTCATGCAAAGAGAAGGCAATGCTTAGCCTTATGAAAATAGAGAGACATGGCTTAACCTCATGCAAGAATTGAGACAAGTCTTAGTCTCATGCAAAGAGAAGGCAATGCTTAGCCTTATGCAAATAGAGAGGCAGGGCTTAGCCTCATGCAAGAATTGAGACAAGGCTTTGTCTCTTGCAAATAGAGAGTAAGAGTGAAGTATTCTTAGTTGGAAATATGTTAATGCCCGGCGGTTCTGTCGTTATGACGATACTTGTGGTTATGACCTATTCCTGAATCTAAAGAAAAGTTATGAGTATTGGGGAAGGTTGGTTCGTGACTTTGTCTGCTTGCTTTACTCCACTCTGCCCGAGGGTCCTGTTCAAGTTATCATGGGTACCACTTGGCTAAAAAATAAAATTTTTAAGAAAAAATTATGTGTGTATGGTTTTCAAAACATAGTAATATGCAAATTAAGAAATCAGTTAGATGAACCAATGACTGTGACGTTATCAGAGACATTGCAGCTTCTTGGCCACAGAATTTTGAGATCCTCCTCAAAATTCTGCCCCAGTTTCTGAATGATCTTCTGGCTGCTCTGCATGCTATGCCGTTGGCTGAATTTGCTTCGAAATTTTGAGGGTCCTCCTCAAAATTCTTCCCTAGTTTCTGATTATGGGGAAAAATGGAAATTTTATTGAATTATGACCGAACCCACAGGGCTGCCTACATATCCCCTCTTAAACAGGAATCAGGTCGAGCATAGTTCAATTACATCACATGAAGAAATGCAAATAATTTACACATAGTATCTTATGACTGCATCTGAGTTGATGGGCTTTGGCCAGATTTCTCCATCCATTTCTGTGAGTATGAGTGCTCCTCCTATAAGTACCCTACGAGCCATGTAAGGACCTTGCCCTGTTTAAATACGGATAGTCGACACACACCCTGACTTTCCCATCTTTCTTCGGAACCGACACAATATTGACTAACCAGGTTGGGTACTCAACTACCCTAAGGACTTTGACTTTGATCTGCTTAGTGACTTCTTCCTTGATTTTTAGGTTCATGTCTGGTTTGGACTTTCTGAGTTTCTGCTTTACTGGCGGATATATTGGATTTGTAGGAAATTTATGAGACACTATGGATGTGCTCAAACCGGTCATGTCATCATACGACCATGCAAAAATGTCCTCATATTCTTTCAGGAAGCGAGTGTATTATTCCTTCTCTGATGGTGATAAGTGGATGCTTATGCGAGTTTCTTTGATGGTTTTAGAATCTCCCAAATTGACTACCTCAGTATCGTCCATATTAGACTTAGGTTTGTTCTCAAAGTTTTCAACTTCTTTGACGATCTCTTCAGGTATCACATATTCTTCTTCTGTCTCTTCCGAATCACTATCCTTGTGTTGCGTTATCTCATTACATGTCACAGTCGTTGGTTCATCAAGGTAAGAAATAGTAATGCTGTAGAGGAAAAATATGAAAGATAATGATAACAAAACATCAAATTATTGATAAAAATACTGAAATTTGAACAAAGTAGCGTTTAAATGACTTCAAACAATGTTTTCCAAAACCAAATACTAAAAGAAAGATGTTTTTGAAACAGAATGCTCAAAAGAATTATTTTTTTTCAAATAACACTAGTAGCCATGCTACACCGGGACTCGTCTGGCCCTGGATGGTGTGGAGGTCCAGTTTCTGAGAAATGCTCCCCTCTCCATTGTCTGAATGATAAGGCCTTCTTCCTCTTCCTCCTTAACTATCACATTGCAATCCATATCTTCATCTTCCAAGAACAGGCTCCTTAGCCCCGCCAAAGCTTCTTCTTCTCCAGATCCCCATATTGTATCGTCTTGATGAAAGGATTGACTCAAATGTGGAACTGACTGCTCAAGAGAGTAATAGGGACCACACCATGGCGGTGACCAATCATCATATTCTTGCCATGTATATGGATATCCAAGCCAAAAAGTTGTACCATGACGTTTCAGTTGTATTGGCTTGGTAATGCCTTGGAGTTTCTTCCCAAGTCCTTTGCCGGGTTCATACCCCGACCATGCCAGTATGCTTTCTATTTTACTGCTCCACCATTTATATTTCTCAATTGCATTGACGCGTTTAATGCGGTGATAAGTCTCTCCGCCCAACTTTCTTTTATTTTCCACGACCGGAACAATTTGATTGGTATAAATGGGATTTCTCTCATCTCCATGAATGATTACTTCTTGATGATTCCATTCAAATTTCACAGCTTGGTGCAAAGTGGGCGCAACATCCTCAGCGGCATGTATCCAAGGTCGTCCTAATAGAAAATTGTAGGAGGCGGATATGTCTAGCACCTGAAATTCAACATCGAACCAAGTGGGACCCATCTGCAAGCATAAATTGGTTTTCCTCAAATGTGGTTCTTTGTGACCCACCGAACGCCTTCACATTCATAGTCCCTGCTCGTATTTCATGCAATCCCTTTCCTAACCTTTTTAGAGCTGTCAATGGACAAATGTTGAGGCTGGATCCTCCGTCTATCAAAACCCTGGCAATGAACTTATCCTCGCATTGCACTGTGATGTGCAGTGCCCTGTTGTGGCTCAATCCCTCTGGCGGCAACTCATCTTCATGAAAGGTGATCTTATGGCTCTCTAGCACTTGCCCCACCATGTTGGCTATTTCTCCACTGGTGATATTGTTAGGCACGTACGCTTCATTCAACACCGTCATCAGAGCAGTCCTATGCGCCTCTGAATTGTGCAACCGTGATAGGATGGATATCTAGGCGGGAGTTTTATTCAGATGGTCTACCACAGAATATTCCCTTGCATGTACCTTCCTCCAGAGATCATCCGAACCGGTTTCAGTGATGGGTTGTTTGGCAATGGGTTCCTTACTTATCCCTCCCAAATTCTCAGGTGTATAGATTCTTCTAGTTCTGGTCATCCCTTGTGCAGCACCAGACTCTTCCATTTTTGTTTTCCCTTTCCTCCTGTCTTCGGCAACATAATACCAAGGTACGACATCAGATTCAAAGGGTAGTGTGGATACTAGCGTCACAATGAAGGGTGTGGTTACTTCTACTTCAAATGGAGAAAATATAGCTGCAAGTGTTGTCACTTTCGAATTCGAACGGAGTTGATGCGATTATCTCAACTTCGACCGGTGGTTGTACCTGTACCACAATAGGAGTGAGTGTGACTGTAGGTTTCTTAGGGTCATCGCCTTCCCGAATAAGCGCAATTGACCCTTCAGGATCCCATTCTTCATCAGTTTCTATCACATTTGCTCCTTCTCCCCTGTGGTCCGGGAGAGGGTTATTGCGGACATTGGGTGCGGATTCCTTTGCTTGTATGCCTTTGGTATCAATCAGTGTCTGAATCTTGTCTTTCAGAGTGTGGCACTCGTCGATGGTATGTCCCTTCATGCCGGAATGGTATGCACATGTTTTTATTGGGTTGACCCACTGGGAAGAGTTTTCCATGGCAACAACGGGAATAGGGGTGACATATCCGGCAGCCTTTAGTCTTTGATATAGTTGGTCGATGGGCTCAGCAATAGGGGTGTGTTGTCTGGGTGGTCTGCGATCGAAATTTGGTATGGGTTTTTGATATTTTTAACGAGTTGGAGGTGAATGATAATAGGCTGGACAAGTGTGATAGGCGGTAGCAGGTTGAGGATATCTAGGAGGTGAAGATATATATGTAGGTGGGGGTGTTTGGTATGTGAGTGGAGATTTTGGACCTTGGGCTACCATTACCGCTCCTATTTATTTCTTCTTTGATATACCCCCTAACTGTAATGCCTTGTTCATAGCCTGCAATGCTTCAAAATTGGTTACCATTCCGCTCTTGATCCCTTCTTCAATCCTTTCCCCGAGTTTGATGATGTCAGAGAATTTGTGATTCTCGATGACCATTAACCTCTCATAATATTGTGTATCCTGGGCCCTGACGAAGAATTTGTTCATTTGCTCTTCTTCCAATATTGGCCTAACTTTTGCAGCTTCTAAACTCCATCGAGTAGCATACTCGCGGAAAGCCTCCGTTGGTTTCTTCTTGATGTTATGTATGTAGAAGACGTCCGGTGCATTTTCTATGTTGAACCTGAATCGATCCATGAAGTCTGATTCCATGCTTACTCAATTAACCCACTTCTTGGGATTTTGATTGATATAATAAGATAGTGCGTCTCTGGTGAGACTTCTCATGAACAGCTTCATGTGAATCCTTTCATCCTTCCCAACTCCCACGAGCTTGTCACAGTATGTCCTCAAATGTACTTTTGGGTTACCTGTTCCGTCAAACATCTTGAAATTAGGAGGTTTGTAACCCTCAGGCAGTTCTACATATGTCTGAATACATAGATCCTCGTAATTCAGACCTTCAATCCATTTTCCTCCTTCAACACCCTGAACTCGGCTTATGAGCTTCTTGAGATCCTCTGCCATATTCTTGATAAGCAGGTCTTTCTCAGCGGATTCTGGTGTGTATGAGGTTGGTTGAGTGGAGTGGGGTAAGATTTCTAAGTATATGAGATTGTTTTGGTGGATGCCAGGGGTTTGAATGTAGTGATGATCATTAGTTGAATTTTGCGGATTAGGGATAGGTTGTGGGGTATGTTTAGGAGTATGGCAAGTGGTGGTTTGCGGGTATTGAGTCGGGAGATGTTGGTGTTGAGGAGGGGTTGGTATTGGTAGAGGATTGGGATTTTGGGGAGGTGTTGCGTATTGATAGGGTGCGAGAGGATTTTGCGAACGTTGGTTTGGTGTGTTTTGAGGAGGTACTGGGTTTTGAGTATTTTGCTGGTTGATGTCAGGGACGTTTAAGGTGAGGGAGAGGTTTGCCAAGTTGCAGACCTGCTCAAGCTCCCTTTGCAATTCTAGTATCTTCTGCTCCAATCGTAAGACCAAATCATTATGTGCCGGAGTACTCCGACCGTCCGAAGTCTCAACATTCTCTGCATGTGTGGCGTTGTCTTTCCTAACACCACTCATATCATCCATTTTAGCTTTTCCCTTACTTCTTGGATCACTTTGAGTAGGAGGAGGTGGAGGGCCTCTGGATCTGGTGTGATATGCTGATGATGTCAGTATGTGTGAACCAACCTTAGGGGATGGGAATAATAAAAAATAATTAAAAAAACAAAAAGGTAAACAAGTCAGTAAGGATTCTGAAAAGGTATTTGCAATATTTAAACACGTATAGCTGAAATATAAATGCGCGTACTAATTTGGGACCCTCGTTGTGCCCGAGGTAGGCCTAGTGACATGTAGATTTGGAGAAATTTAATGCCGATAACTGCCTCATTTCATTAATGTAGTAAATAAGACGAACCTAAAGCGATAATAAGTAAGTGAGTCATTACTGGCATTTTCCTTATTACATTCGAATTCTAAAACGACTCTAAAAAAACAAATAATCCTAATCTACTAGGTCCCAGAGGAACCTTCTCCAAGCTTGACCTTCTTGGATCCGTCAATCAAATTCCCCAGGTCGTGCATGTCCAATAGTAGATACAACCTTGCTAGGTGTCCTCATTCATTGCCCTCTGCATTCTGACAATCCGCGACCCTTTTCATCATCGTCCCTTCAAGCTCCATCAAACCCTGCTCTAAATACTCCAACCTTTCTGTTGACTTTGTAGCCATTTCCCTCCACTCGTTAATTGACTCCATGTCAATCTTGTGTTGTTCCAAATGCCTCCTCGGACTCGAGGACTCTTTAGCATATCCTCTTATACTTCATATGTGCTTCAACATCTTCATCTATGACCTTGCTTCCTTGACCGACCCCTGGCTCGACTATTCCTGTTATGCTATCATCCAACCATGATGGGTAGAAGTACACATGACCTGCATGGTATCGCTCTGGATCGATGGTATCCTTTTCCATAATAATCTTCAAATGCCACATGTGCTAGGCCTTACATTTGTATGGAATGGTATCGTCTTGAAAATCTGCTTTGTAATGACCCCTTTTGGAGACTCGTTGTATGACTTGTTTTCTACCAGTTTGTCTCATGACCCTGATAGGAACATATGGATATATTCCCCTTAACCCAATCAACACCAAATGCGGAACATTCCTGGATCTGATGATGAATTCGTTAGTAGGGAACCACTCGAACATCCAATTAATCTTGTCCTCGGTCAGATTGTTGAAAAATTGTACCTATTCTATAGCATTCTCTGGTTGTGCAAACATGTCTGGGATGAAAGTCAATCTTTTTGGATGGTGGAAAACTGTACGGTCATTTCATGGTCTTCGTGGGAATTCTTGGCGATATTGGCCTCTCTGAAGATGTTCCAACAACCAAATCTGCAGCAGCAAGTTACAACCCTCAAAATGTTTGAACCCCTTCTTGCAACGATCCAGAGCTCGGTACATTTCTGCTACAATCATTGGAACAATAGTATATGTTTGTCCTTCGATCCCTTCCATTAAAGCTTTGGTTACCATGGCCAACCTGGTGTGAATCATGTCCCCTTGGCTTGGAAACACTATCATACCCAGAAAACAGACGATGAATACGAAAACCCTACGATGAGTCCAACCCAGGGAGGTGATGGAGAATTCATCATGAAAAATGCGATAAGATTTGTTGTGTCCATATCATTGGTAGAGTAAGTAAAAGGGTATGCAGGACTTCTTCAAGCATGCCAAGTCATCAATTTTTCTTAGAGCCATCATTTTCAGAAACCCCTTGGGAGTGCAATTTTCTGGAACCAACAAACCGGGACTATCCCAGGGTAATCCAACGAATCCTCTTATTTCCTCTAAGAGAGGAGTCATTTCTATATTTCCAAAATGGAATACAGCCCTTTTTCTATCCCAGAACATGGTAGAAGCCTCGATCAACATGTTATTTGGATGGATGTCTAATAAGGAGGGTAAGTTTTCGAGAACCCTTTTCACGTGATTTTTGTCTCTTGGCGAAAGGTTTTCCCACCAATCCAGAAATAACAGTGGTATATTTCGGATCATGCCGAACCTGGGGATTTCTTACCTTATTTTCTGCAAAATAAACAAGGTTAGACCCTTTCCCCCTCCGGATTCGATCACTTACACATTAACGATTAGCATATCAGCATTTTTTCTCCAAATAATGCACATATCGTGATTGTGCCCATTGGGATCATGGAAATCCCGGTGGGCTTTGGACAAGGCTTTCTTAGAAGGTTATTATGCAGACAACATATTAACCTATGTTGGGTTTGATCATGATGCATCTACAGTTATTGTCAGAGTAAGGTTTCTATAGAAGTCTAGACTGGTACCCCCAAGCGGACAACTTGAGAGGGAAAGGCACGGAACCGTTGACTGCACCGCTGATCGACTAGTTTTACCGTAAATAAGCCTTTCCAAATTCAAAAAGGGTAATATAGGAAGAGTGCGGACACTCATCAAGTGCCTTTATGATATTAATATGCACGATTGGAATATGATGTTGAGCATGTATTTATGCAAAAGGAAAATAACACGTTGTCAAGTATTTGCACGATGAAAATGGTAAAATGTGGTATTGAATAATTGTAAAGGCAGGAAAGAAAGAAAGCAAAGAGAGGAGTTAGTTTCCATTAATGAAAAATCGATAAAAATAGGAAAGAGGGAATTTAGTAAGTATAATGTTGTAGTCAAACTAAACGAAGGACATTAAATAAGTTCACATAAAGGGAAAATGGGAAATGGATGTGCAAGTATTAGCAGAATAATAAAGACACGCTTATTGAAAAAGACTAATTCACAAAACAATTTTTGTTATGGTAAGAGCCTGAGGATATCCCCAGCAGAGTCGCCATGCTGTCGCGCCCCCCTTTTTCTCGCAAAATCGGGTCTCAACATTTGACAACTCCTTTTGAGAGGAGGGAAAAGGGATTGGTTGTTTGGAGAGTCGCCACCTAACGGATTAAGATGTGTTAGGGCACCTATAGCAAATAACTCATATTATACCAGTTTGCATCACCAGAGATCGGGTAGGGCTCACATTACCTCGAGGGGAAGGTGTTAGGAACCCCTCGAGGTCCACAACGGTGGGTCCCGGCCGAACTTAACTTATGTGAATTAGTCTAATAAGAAAAGCGAAGGACTTATCTAATAAGGATGAGGGGTCCTAAGTTTTTTAGCCTATAGGATCACTTCGTGCAACATAAATAATACTTCGTAACTCCCCCAACACGGGGGTGTTACTCATATTATTCAGCGGGCACAAATTATCATCTCCTGCTACCCGATTACTATCTTTAAGTTTTTACTTAAAGCGCTCTAATCAATTCTAACTCGTGTCATATGCATGCACTACCCGTCCCTTACCTATGGTCCTAGAGGCATTGTGACCTCTATTTTTGGATGGTTCTAGACTAAACTTAGGTTTCTCAAAATTGTAAAACTAAGCGACATGAAAAACATATTAGAATTTTCATAAAAAATAGATAAAGGCTCAATTTAATCCACACACATAAGACATCAAATGCACGCAAAACATGTTGGCGTATTGACAGTTTTGACAGTTAAGGACATTGGATCCAATAGACATGATTTCTACGTGATTCTGGATTTTAAACATGCTGACAGTAATTCCTAAGTGATTTTGTAATTTCCTACCGATTTCAATTAAAGAGTTTGAACCTATAGGCAGGTTATCTAAGTGATTTAATCGACAGTTGACGACAGAAAAGCTCAGAATTAATACTTACTCCTATGGGCATGCTTTCTAGCGGTAATTAACAAGGCATTAGGCAGATTCCAGTTTTAGCATTTGGCACAAATGATAATTATCCCTACGAGCGTGAGTTCAAAGTTTAGTAATTGAGACTTTTTATTAATGCCTAAAGACATGCATATTAACTAGGCGATTGTGACAAATGATTAAGGCCTATGAACATGATTTCTAAGAAAGCAGATGTGAGTATACTGTAATTTAAACTAGATTATTGCTTTTTCTATAGGCATGATTTCTAATCGTGTGAAGTAAGGTATTCAAGATATTCACAAAATTTGTTTGAGCCAAAAAATGAAATCCCTATAAGCAGGTTTTCTAATCATGTGAAGCAAAGTAAGCAAGATATTCACATAATTTGTTTGAGCCAAAATGAAATACCTATAGGCAGGTTCTCTAACATGCGTGGCAGACTTAAACATTTAGACAAATTTTAGCACACAATTTCTGGGCATAAAACAAAACCTATGGGCATGTTATATAACATAATAGTAGCAGGAAAACCTAAAGGCATGTTATCTACCCACATAATATCAAATAAACCCATGTCCCAATTTATTATCACCCCCAATTATTATTACAGATAATTATTATAGACAAAAATCAATTGAATAGATTACAAAGTAGTAAACTATAGGAAGCCTTCAGAAGGCCTAAAACAACATCGGGATGGACTAGGCCCTTCAATTCACAACTTTTCCAAAAGTCAGTGTTCATAGAACCACAAGGTGATTGACTCACTTATGTTTTACAGCACAAGCATACCAAGCCTAGTCTTCTAGTGTGTCAGAGTTCCCAAGGGCTTCATGAACCCCGGGCAATGCTCACACTAGAGTGAAAAGATCAAAATCAGTTTAAGGAAAAATTATGGACCAAATCCTGATGTGTCAGAGTTCACGAGGGTCTCATAGGAACCCTGAGCAATGCTCATACCAAGAAGTCCAAGGACAGTACTCAAATTAGTTTGGCATAGATTTTGGGATTTAAGAGAGTGCAGGGCAGGATTTGGAGTCAGGCTTAGGGGGTAGGGTCACACATAGAAATAAAGATAAATATTTTGAAATCAATAAGTTAGAAATTGACAAGTTTGAAACTTTAACAATGGATCAAAACATACTTCACATAGACAGTAAAGGATTCAGATTAGGATAAGTTATGAAAACAACATGCTTGTGATTAGTAAGAACTAATAGCACAGTGAGTACAGGAGTCAATGGAATGACATACTAACAAATTCGAAAATAAACATAAGAGATACATGTTGAACTAGTTTTAAGGAAAGATAGTAGACATACTTGGAGATAGTCTTAAGTACACATAATTAACAGGTCTCATCGATTAATCTACTAAGTTGAACAAGTGTACCACATAGAGTAGTGAGCATATTGAACAATTGAGATAGGGAGGAGTTTCAGTGACTTACTCCTATAGGCATGCTTTTTAGTGGTAATTAACAAGGCATTAGGCAGATTCCAGTTTTAGCATTTAGCACAAATGATAGTTATCCCTACGAGCGTGAGTTCTACATTTAGTAATTGAGACTGTTTATTAATGCATAAAGACATGCATATTAACTAGGCGATTGTGACAAATGATTAAGGCCTATGAACATGATTTGTAAGCAAACAGATGTGAGTATGCTGTAATTTAAACCAGATTATTGCATTTCCTATAGGCATGATTTCTAATCATGTGAAGTAAGGTATTCAAGATATTCACTGAATTTGTTTGAGCCAAAAAAATAAAATTCCTATAGGCAGGTTATCTAATCATGTGAGGCAAAGTAAGCAAGATATTCACAGAATTTGTTTGAGCCAAAATGAAATCCCTATAGGCAGGTTCTCTAACATGCGTGGGAGACTTAAACATTTAGATAGATTTTAGTGCACAATTTCTGGGCATAAAACAAAACCTATGGGTATGTTATCTAACATAATAATAGCAGAAAAACCTAAAGGCATGTTATCTACCCACATAATATCAAATAAACCCATGTCCCAATTTATTATCACCCCCAATTGTTATTACAAATAATTATTACAGACTGGAATCAATTGAATAGATTACAAAGTAGTAAACTATAGGAAGCCTTCAACATGCCTAAAACAACATCGGGATGGGCCAGGCCCTTCAATTCACAACTTTTCCAAAAGCCAGTGTTCATAGAACCACAAGGTGATTGACTCACTTCTGTTTTACAGCATAAGCATACCAAGCCCAGTCCTCTAGTGTGTCAAAGTTCCCAAGGTCTTCATGAACCCCGGGCAGTGCTCACACTAGAGTGAAAAGATCAGAATAAGTTTAAGGAAAAATTATGGACCAAATCCTGGTGTGTCAGAGTTCACGAGGGTCTCATAGGAACCCTGAGCAGTGCTCACACCAAGAAGTCCAACGACAATACTCAAATTAGTTTGGCACATATTTTGGGATTTAAGAGAGTGCAGGGCGGGATTTGGAGTCAGGCTTAGGGGGTAGGGTCGCACATAGAAATTGAGATAAATATTTTGAAATCAATAAGTTAGAAACTGACAAGTTTGAAATTTTAACAAGGGATCAAAACATACTTCACATGGACAGTAAAGGATTCAGATTAGGATAAGTTATGAAAACAGCATGCTGGTGATTAGTAAGAACTAATAGGTAAGCACATGAGTCAATGGAATGACATACTAACAGATTTGAAAATAAACATAAGAGATACATGTTAAACTAGTTTTAAGGAAAGATAGTAGACATACTTGGAGATATTCTTAAGTACACATAAAACAGGTCTCATCGATTAATCTACTAAGTTAAACAAGTCTACCACATAGAGCAGTGAGAGTATTGAACATTTAAGATGGAGAGGAGTTTCAGTGACTTACTAATTCGAATGAAACAAGAAAAGGTTAAGTAATGAGGCAATGATCATCAATAGCAGCAAACAACAATGCAAATTTCTGGCCTTGGCTTCCAGCCAGCCAGGAATCAAAATATAATATAGTAGTGTAGAGTATAGAGTTTAGTAGTGGTGAAAATAGTTTCGATTTCTTCTTCTTCTAAAGGGGAAAGGGGAGAGGGTTTGAATAGCATTAGACTAGGGTACATAAACATGGAAATAATCAATCAACTAATTAAGTAAAGAACTTGTAACAAACCAGTTTTCAACACTTCTATAACTTCAACAGTGACAAGAAATTACAACTCAACTCAAAACTATTATAGGAATTAGAGAACCAAACTGCAATATAAAAGATAGAGAAGAAAGGATGAGAAGCTCAGACTAAGAATGGATTTGAGAGGATACAAACACTCGAGAAAGAAGGTGAGAAGCAGACATTTTACTCAACAATATGCATATCTTGTATCTCCCCCTGGATCCCAAATATAATGTACTAGTAATCTATTTGGTTGTTTAATCATTGGGCCTTTACCTCTTGGCACAATGGTCCCAACTGGATTAGCCTCATTCCACACTTATGGCCCATAATCTCTTACCAAGTAAGATTGGTTCACAACAATACTCTCATCCTCAAAAAGAACCTTGTCCTCAAGGTTCGCGTCAAGAGAAGTGTTAGAAGCGCGCACCCTGCCAATTGTCTCTACACAAAAGGGTTCTGGGAAATATAAGGAGAATATGTGATCTATCACAACTTTGTCAACATGACATGATATGGTGGACACTATATCATTGATAACCTTTTGCACAATATCACCATAAATCATAAGGCAACAAGCTACAATCTTGGCATTGAGAGGATCCCACTTGATTTGTGCTTCCTGGATAATTCTCTCCAAAGTAAGATCATTGGTAGCCCCAACAAGTAGGTTGGTTATGGAGTTATTTAAAAATGCTCTTTGGGAACAAAGGATAATTTTACTTTCCATCATCAGCAAATATCGATTGGAGGACAAGAAACTATTTTGCATTGCCTCTGAGAATATCTTTGGTTCATATCATTTCCCAAACATAACATTGTTATAAATAGTTCCTAATAGAATTAGAGGAACTTGGTGTATATCTGACAGATATCTACTCCAAATAGTAGGTGCATATATAATTCTTATTTTCCAAAAATTCAAATTCAATAAGGATGAGGCAGTTGACTCAAGATCCATAATCCCACCCTTTTGCCTCTGACAAATGTTCGGCCATATACAGAATGTAGTATAAATGGCAATAATCTCATACTCTTGTACAGTCTTAGAAAATAACATCTCGGCACTGTCCAATTGAGCATTGTTGGTATACATTTTAACTAGCGCAGTAGCTACAAGTTCATTAATGCAAATCACCAGCTTAGATGGCATATCAGAGTATAACCTATTAAGCTCAAGAGCCCTTCCACTCTATAAATGCCTAGACTGATCAATTATGTATTGCTCTTCAATATGAGTGGGAGCACCATCAAAAGAACACAGGAAAGAAAGAGTTATAGACTCACTCAGTAGCTTGTTGGATGCATGAGAATTTCTAAAATTACAACTGCATTCGACACCCCTTTCAATTCCACCTACATGCTCCCAATCATACAAATTTGCAAATAAACAACTCCTTCTTTTTCAGTTTCTTCAAACAATTTATGTACCTCCATGTTCTCTGTAGAACCCACTAGGGCCCTGAACTCAGTACTAATTCCCGGATACCAGACACAAGGATCCCTCTCTGTTATGGGATTGGTGACAATAAATAAATTAGCGCCAGGATCAAATAGATATTGACTCAAAATATGGCGATCAGTGAATCCCACCGTAGATTTCCCATGCTCAACATCAAGCATTATTTCATCAGAAGGCTTGTCACTTATTTGAGTCTATCCTCATTCTCCATGATAAATTTATCAAGACATAGATCCTCAACAGTCTCAGGCTCCACGAAAAATTCAGCAAGATACACGTCTTTAGAGGACGCAATTTCAATTTTCTATTTACTAGAGCCACAAGCAAGAAAAGTTGCAATAACGTACCTCTCTAATGTATCTCTTTGGGGACGTGTATCCCCAACAGAATTAATTAGAGGTATGAAATCCTCTTTGTTTTCATCCAAATCCGAATTGCCCATCTTCTCTTTTGCTTTAGTTAGCAAAACTTCAGTGCCTTCATCAACTTTGACTAGTACAACTGCATGATCGTCCTCACCCTCGACTTTAGTAGCATCATCTATGATATCCCTGTTTTATCATCTACAACATTATCAGTTTTCCTATTCGGCTCTTTCGCAAACACTTTGTGGGAAGAGTTCATGTTGTTGCAGTTCAAGCTTGGATTCCAATATTGAGGCGAGGGTGATTTGTCCATCGAGCTCCATGGAGGGATAACTGCAGCTCGTGCTGGACAATATTCCACTGTGGTAAGCTTCCGAAGAAAGGCTAAACGCATGTCAGGTGCTTCCCGACTCCGAGTTCGGTAATGAATAAACAATTTTTCCATGAAATGGTCCCAATCCGTAAGTTGTTTGTTTCGATATAACCAACAATACCAAGCCAAAGCCTCCATCCAAATATAAAGAAGCCAATGACAATTTATTATCTGAAAGAATGTTATAGTGTGTGAAATACTACTCTACCTGAAATACCCACGTCGCAGGATCATCACTGCTGAATCTGGGTATTTTCACCGACATAGCTTCTATGGGCGAAGGCAACCCAAAGCGATACTGAAAAGCGGTTAGAGCCATTTTCCCCACCACATTTTGTAGCATACACCTAATTTCAGCGACATCCTTGAAAAAGGGATCTGTCACTTCCTTCACAGATGCTTCAATGAGAGCCTTGAGTTTGAGTTTTTGGTCCTCCATTGAAGACCTCCGGATAAAAGCACCAATGTAACAAACTAGTTTTTCAACACTTCTATTACTTCAACAGTGACAAGAAATTACAACTCAACTCAAAACTATTACAGGAATTAGAGATACTAAACTGAAATATAAAAGATAGAGAAGAAAGGATGAGAAGCTCAAACTAAGAATGGAGATGAGAGGATACAAACACTCGAGAAAGAAGGCGAAAAGCAGACATTTTACTCAAAAATATGCATATCCTGTATCTCCCCTGGGTCCCAAATATAATGTACTAGTATTCTATTTGGTTGTTTAATCATTGGGCCTCTACCTCTTGGCTCAATAGTCCCAACTGGATTAGCCTCATTCCACACTTCTGGCCCATAATCTCTTACCAAGTCAGATTGGTTCACAACAGAACTCGGAACATTATTAAGGCAAACCGAAAATAACAGTGCATAGATGCGTAAAATATGCAATCACAGTAATTTTAGGGAATTAAACGGGTATGATAATCACAGACTCTTAGGCAAGAGTCATAAATAGATAGACAAAATCAGCAGGGAAATAAAAAATCGAAACCCTAATTTTTAGGGTAAGTAAAATTAGTTGGAATAATTAAAGAAAAATAAAAATAATATGCATATAGATAGATATAGGAAAATATTTAAGAAAGCACGTTAACAAAAGTAAGAATCATAATAGATATGAGCCCTAAATTTAGGGCAAATAAAACTGGTCAGCAAATTCGCAAAAATCTCAATAGAATGCATATAGACAGATATAAGGGAGCATTAAAGAGGATATTCAACCATAACTAGAACAGATCTTAAAAATCTGAGTCCTAATTTTAGGGCAAATAAATTAGGCAAAAACGAAAAAATTGCGAAGAAACAGACATGCAGAAACATAAAAGAGTTTTTTTAACAAACAATAAGGAAAATATTAAATAGATCTTAGAATATCTAAACCCTAATTTTAGGGTAAATAAGGAATAGGAAAATCCCAGAGATTCGTACCCCAAAAAGATGCAGAATGAACATAGATAAAAAAAGGAGAAAGTTCGAACCAGATTTGGTCCGAAAATGGGAGAATCGGCTTGCCATGTTAGGCAAGCCACTGGGTTATACCATAAACAAGTAACCAGTAGCGAGACAAGGTAAATAAGGTAAGAAGGTCCCTTATTGATTCCATATCTGGTTAGAATCGATGGGAGATTAGGGGTGGCGACGTTTAGGGTTTCAGAACAAAGGGAGATGAGAGAGTTAGAGGGCGGCGGTTTAGAGGGAATGATTAGGGTTTGGGGGTGAGTTAGATTAAAATAGGGGAGGTGAATGCGGGCCGTTGATCTTGAAAGATCAACGACTAGGATTGAAGGAAGGGGTTTGGGTCGGGTATAAAACGGGTATTGGGTTAGGGGTTATTTGGTTTGGGCTGGGAGGGACTGGGCTAGTGTATTTTAGGTAGTTGGGCTGGGGTTGGTCCGAAAATAATGGGTTGTTATTTAAATACCCAATTTAATTAATAAATAATTTATAAAAATGATAAATAATAAAAATATCATATATGCATAAAACAAGTAAAAATAGTTATTTAATACTATAAAAGTAAAAAAAGGATTATTTTGGCATAATGAGAGTAATCATAAGTACATATAGGTTATTATTGTAAAATGTGCAATTTTGTCCTTAAAATGCAAATGTAATTAAAAAATATTTAAAACATAATATGGATATAAATGGTGAAATTAGATGATAAAATCATTGTAAAATAATTTGCGATGCAATTAATGAGTATTTATATAATAGAATGTAGGAATAAATTGATTTAAAACCTTTTAAAATTATAGAAACTTATAAAAAATTGCTTGTATATGTCTATGAATCAAGTGATGGTGCATATGCACAATTTTGAAAGTATATATGTATATTTAAAAAATATGAGGGAAAAATTAGGTATCAACAATAGGTGTCGTATTTAGTGATGAATGAAGTCTTTTCCTGGTCACTCGGATCCATCAGGATCCGATTGAACCCGGAATAAGCGTCGAGAAAGCTGAGTATCTCGTGGCTGGCCATCGCATCGATCATGCGATCGATGTTAGGCAAAGGAAAAGAGTCCTTAGGGCATGCCTTGTTCAAGTATTTTTAGCCTACACACATTCTTAATTTATTTTCCTTTTTAGGCACTACCACTATGTTTGCTAACCAGTCTGGGTACTTAACTTCCCGAATTGAACCTATTTTAAGGAGTTTGGATACCTCGTCTTTGATGAATGCGTTCTTGACTTCGGACTGAGGCCTCCTCTTCTGTTTAACTGGGTGAAACTTCAGATCTAAGCTTAACTTGTGTAGTTATTTTTAGTGGGATCCCCGTAATGTCAAGACGGGACCGAGCGAAATAATCTATGTTAGCTATAAGAAATTCAATGAGTTTTTTCTAAGATCGGGAGTAAACCCCATATCCAGGTATACCTTCCGATTGGGCAGGTGCTCGATCAATAGGATTGCTCCAGTTCCTCAACCGTTGACTTGGTGGCATCAGAATCATTAGGGGCTTTGAAAGACCTAGGGACTCCATAATCGTCATCCTTGATCGTCCCATGCTTTTTTGGTTTGGTCGGGATCGGTGTCAGTGATTGCTATTTGGTTTCTTTCTTGGTGATCGAACTCGGGTTTTTCGATGTTGAGAGTGCGGATATCGGGACCACCTCATCGATTATGAACATTTCTTTTGCGGTCGGTTGCTCTCCGTAAACCGTTTTGAACCCTCTCGGTGTAGGGAATTTCAAGTCTGGTGTAGGGTCGAGGGTACTGACCTCATGTTGTGAATTCATGGCCTCCCAAAAGAACATTGTATCTCACATCTCCTTTGATCAAGTAGAAATTTATTTCCTGAATGGTTCTGGAAGTGTTTATCGACAAGGTTATCTCCCCTTTAGTGGTCTCACATGCCATGTTAAACCCGTTTAAAACTTGGATTGTATGCACAATTTGGTCTTGTAGACTCAACTGTTCCACGACCCTCGATCTGATGATATTGGTCGAGCTACCTGGATCAATCAACACACGTTTAACTCGAGATTTATTTATGAGTACAAATATTACTAGAGCATCAGTGTGAGGTTGTACGATGCCTTCATCATTCTCATCATTGAAAGATGCGATTTCCTCCGGTACATAATCTCGAGTTCATTTTCCCCTTGTAATGGACACTTTGTGCTTTAACATCGGACCCTAGGGACGTCAACCCTACCAATGATAATGTTAATGACGTGTTGAGGTTCTTATTGCTCAATCTGCTTGTTGGAGTCCCTATTTCTTAAGTGATATTTGGCTCGATCACTCAGAAACTCTCGAAGGTGTCGTTGTTGATAACTGGGCTACTTCCTCCCTCAGTTGCCGGTAGTCTTTGGTTCTGTGGCCATGAGTGCATTGATATTTACACATTAGGTGGGGGTCCCTTTGGGTAGGTTTAAAATTGCAATGGTCGAGGCCGCTTAGTATCTTTGATGCGTCCGATGGTTGATATGATGGCGGCAGCGTTGACGTTGAAGTTGTACTCCGATAACCTTGGTGCTTCCTTAGCCCCGATGGGTCTGTCAAAACCTCTTTTGCTCATGTGTCCCCGGTTATATGACCTCAGTCGCCTCTTCTTTCACCCCTCACAGTGTTGCGTCCGAACACATACCCCTTCGATCTCCATTATATGGTTGATACCAGTGTCTATTCGATCTTGGTTCACGATCAATGTCTTTTTTGGATTTGTCACTAGATTTGACGGGATAAACGGACCCGGAAGCAGTCCCGAGCTATGTCGCGCCCCTTTCTTTCCTCGCGGAGATCGGGTTTATGACATTCGGTTGGGACCACTCTTTCCTTTTGGAAAAGGGGTTTGTGTTTTTGAGAGTTGCCATCTAACGATTTTTAAAGGTGCGTTAGGATACCAAATGGGATTCATTTACAACTATGTTGCTAACTAGAGATAGGGTAAGGGATTGAAATTATCCTAAGGGGAAGGTGTTAGGCACCCCTCAGGATCCACAAGTGTGGTTCCCGACCAAACAGGTTTTTTGAGAATTTGTACAACTTAGCAAACAAACAAATAAGGCTCAAATAAGAGGGGATTTAAGTCTTAAGCATGCAGATGTTTGAAAAAAATAGTAAAGAAGGTTAGATTTTAAAAAGATTACAATCTAAGCATAAGGGTATCCTAGGTTTATAATAATATGGATCACATAAGTACAATACCCGGTAATCACTCCTCAAAGAGGGGCTACACGTGGTATTAGTGCACCGGTCATCATATCCATATTCTACCCTTTCCCACCCTTGTGAAGGTAATTAAAGCGCGTGTTGGTAACGAACTCTATTGCGTGATGTTATCCTCCCCTTCCTATCAGTCCCGGAGGAGGTTAGGACTACTATCCTAAGAGGGAGGTACTAAGCAGACCTTCAGGTTTAAAAGGTAAAGTTCTAGGGCGACAAACAAAAGCATATAGGACTGCAGTTTGATGGGAACATAGGAAAAGCAAGTAAAGGCTCAAGTTTACCTCCACAAGTAATACAATTAGACAGCACGACTCAAACACAGTTAAGGGAAGTATTTAAATTCAGAATCCTAAGACATGGTACCTAAGTGAGTTCAGAATATAGACAGATATGCAGGCCGGTTTTATTACTCAGAAAGGGATCCTAACCAATTTACCTACTGATTTGAATCCTTTTAAGCATTGAACAACATATACAGGAAGGCAGATTCTTAGACAAATTAATCACCTAAGGCTTGTCTAGGTGTGAGATAGTATGTACCAATTACCAGCATTACTTAGAGGAGAGTTGTTCAACATTGTATTACCTAGAACATGTTGTCATACGTGTTCATAATATAGATTTGTTATCAGTTGATTACGAGAATTGAATGCAGTTGTTTTTTATCAATAATTGGGCTAGGTGTGCCTAAACGAATGAGATTCAATCCTAAGTACATGATATCTAATGCACGAAGATGCAGAATGGTGCAAAAATCAAAATCCTAAACAAGGTATCTAAATGCACAAAACATTGCAGTGTTTTGACATGCTTTCAGGATATGCAAAAGTGACAGGTTTATTAGTTGTTTACCTAGAACATGATTTCTATGTGTAACATGGTAAGCATGATGACACATTTTTTGTTAACACTCTTGTTTTAAGGCAAGATTCATATTACGTTTCTAGAATGCATAGCTAGAATCACACGATAGCAGTTTTTCCATTGTTATTACTGTACAGGATTTTCCTAAGTGCTATAACAGTATTGCAGTAAAGTGATGAAATAATGTTTATAAAAATCCTAAAGAGCATGATTTCTAATGCATGATATGCTTTGCACATGTTAGCCTGAAACATGACTTTTTTCTATTGCGCACATAAGAAATGTAAACCTAAGAGCATGGTTTCTACTCTTTTAGATCTATAGCATGCATAGTTACCCCTTCCCTTTTTACTATCCCTTCCCCAAGAGTTGTTTACAAATTATTACAGGCCAACGAATGAATTATAGAAATAGAAAATCAAGAAGCTACTCTATAAGGAGCCTTCAGTTAGGCCCATATTTCCCCAAAAAAGCCTCCAATGGCCTCATATGCCTCAGTTCCATAGACAAATCAAAGTCTAGGTGCATCAAAGTTCCCTAAGGATCTCAAGGATCCCGGGCAGTGCTTACACCTAGACTTAGTAACCAAGAACTGAACAGGTGCAGTGTGGAAGTGCCAACCTCAGTGTGTCAGAGTTCAGAGGGAGCTCGAGAGTCCCAAAGTAGTGCTCACACTGAGGGGGCAAAACTTAAAGGTCTAGGAGTAGAGTGAGAGTGCTTGACATAGGTTTGAAAAGCTTTGAGTAAATAATTTACACAAGAAAGACTGGTTTTTAAGAAAAGGTGTTTTGCAAAAGGATTTTTATTCAGTAAACAATTTGAGAAAAGAGTAATGCAGTCAGAATAAACACATCCACATCTTAGGATCAGAGCAGCGTACTAAGACAAATTCAGCAACTACAAACAGGGTAGTGAGGGATTGGGGACATACAAGGCACGGAGTAGTGAACATGTAACAGGCAGAAGTAGACATGGATGCAGAATCAGAAGTTCATAAGGGGGTTCATGGAATTGGGATACATCATCGTATGGGTTTAGACTAGACGTAACTGTATCAAACAGCTTAAAGTAATACCAATAGAGGCATGCCCTAACCAAAGCTAGTGTACAAACATAGGGATAATGAGAGTCACATAGAAACAGGTTTCAAATACATAAAGGCATGTTGATTATGAAAGTAAAGCATAGATTAACATGCTAGATGAAGCCCCAGATTTTAATTACATGTCCAACAACAAAACAGTATATAGAAGCATATAAGAAACATAATGAATTGAAGCAGAAAAATAAACATGTTGGTTTGGGAACTGGGATTAAAATCAGAACATACCAGCGAAGTGAAGAAGGCAGTAAACACAAAGTAGGATAGGAGCACAATAGTTAGTCTTGGCTTGCAGTCGGCTAAATTAGAACAATGAAAAGTAGCACAGAGAAGAGAGCAGAAAGTTTTAGTTGTGAGAGAGAGTTACTGAACCAATGAGTTTTCGTCTGTTATGCTAATTAAAAACCAAAGTATTTATAGTTTGAAAACAGGTAGTCAAATAAGGTAAACTAACATTTCAGCAGTAATTATGGGGACTCAGAATCAATCAACATATAATCAAGGCAAGTACTCCCTTCAATAAGGAGTCAATGCCCAAACGGTAATAAACAGTAACAAAAATAAGGAAAGAAATCATTGAAAAGCTGACTTTAACATATAAGTAGTAGTAAAATTATAGAGCATGTGATTAGAGCTAGATTCAAAATATCTAATTAAGGAAGGTCAATTTGACAGCATGTTTATTCACAGAAATAAGGCAAGAGATGATTCAAATCCTAAAAGAATCAGTCAGGAAACCCTCAAATTACAGGAAACCAGTATTACTCAAAGGAAAATATCATATATTTAAGGAGATGCTCAAAATCAGTAAAGGATATGGTGTAAAAATAAACAAAGCGCTAATCACACTTATTCAAAGATTCAAAATGATAAAACAGTATTGATTTGAACGGAATAACACATGTTAAGAAAAAATTAGGAACCCTAATCATGAAATTAGGAATTCGCATCAAAACATAGCAAATAATTAAAGGAATCAGTAGACAATCATGGCTTAGGCAGAAGCGACAAAGAATCAGAAACCATAACTGCAAGTATAGAGTAAAAATCACATAGTGTTTCACGAGAGTAAAGCAGTCGCAATAGAATAGGTAAAACATTATTGTAAACAAAGCTTGGACTCACAGATTGTACCCAAGAAATTTGGGGCTTTTTAACAAAATGAATTAAACAAGAAGGGAGCGGCTCAAATAATGCTTAAACACAATAGAATCATGAAATAATACTAAGAGACCCGAAGGAAAACTATTTTTGAAAGGAATTTTAAAACCTTAGTTTTGGAAAAACGAAGAATCGTTCGAGAAATAGGAGAATATTTAAAGAAAACACAGGAAAACCTTATAATACTTATAGATCTGTTACAGATCTAAAAGAATCAGAAGTTTAGAAGTTAGGGTTTCAAAGATAGAACCCAGAGAGAGAGAGAGTCGGTATAGAAACCATCGGATCTAGCCGGAAAGTAGGGAAATCTTACTGGAGATCGAGCCATGAGGGCTTGAGACAGGCCAAAGGTGTGAGAGAGTGAACCCCGGTCTCTTGAAGACCTCAGAGATGACAACACCGGCATAAAGGATCCATGGGAGGCCTGAGGATGGTGAGGACTCCATGGCCTACGGCGAAGAGGCTGCCGGAGAAAACAAACGGACCTCATCGGAGGTGGAGAGACTGGAAGTCTCTAGAGGGGGCTAGAGAGATAGAGAGAGAGAGAGAGAGAGTATAGAGATGAGCGTCTGAGTGAAAATGAGAGACAGAGGGGTAGTCTTAGGTCTAATTATGGTAAGAATTAATCTGGTCCGTTGATCAAAAGTGATCAACGCTCCAGATTAAAAGGGGGATTGGGTCGGGTGGCTTTAAAGTTTGGGCCTGGTATTTGGGATAATTAAATTGGTAGGGGTCCGAATTTTATCAGGTGGAGTTTGGATTTAACTTGGGCTATGATTGAAAATTAGAAATGGCCATTAGTTAAATACCCATTAACATAGCTAAATAATTAATAAAAATAGCTAGTAATTATAAAAAATGAAATTAATGCTAAATAACTGGAATTAAGGTAATTAACTAATATTAAAAATATAAAATGACTAATTATTTATTTAAATGGTATAAAACGTATAATTAGGCTATAATTGTAAAATTGCTGTAATTATAGCTAAATAATGCCAAATTGACTAATTTATGAAATAATTAAATCCTAATAGGATAAAAATAGTATATTGAGTTGGAAAATATTTTGAAAATTATTTATAATACAATTTATGCATAATTATAGAGTGTAAAATACTGAATAATTTGGAAAAGAAATTAATAAAAATATGGAAGATTATGGAAAAAATGCCAGTTATTATAAAAAGTGATTTTTCCTGTATATATGCAAATTAAAAAAAATATTTTGAGGGAAAATTGGGTATCAACAAGCTGATCGTGTTTGACCCTGATTTTGGATTGGTACAGGTTATGGACGTCGGCCTAAGTTACCGCCGGGTATTCTATCAAATTTTGCTACAACTGTTCCGAAGCCAACGACCTTCGGGGATTGAGTCCTTGGGTGAAGGCCTAAACAACTTCATCTATGACCGGAGGCATATCCATCTGTTCCATTTGAAACCTCGATACGAATTCCCTAAGCATCTCGTTATCTTTTTGCTTTACCTTTCTGATTTCCTAGTCTCGACCTTAATGGCCTCGACATGCGCTTTTATAAAGGCTTCTGCAAGCATAGCAAATGAGTCAATAGAATTAGGGGGTAAGTTGTGATACCATATCATAACTCCTTTTGACAAGGTCTCTCCAAACTTTTTCAGTAGAATGAATTCGATTTCATCATCTTCCAAGTCGTTTCCCTTGATGGAGCACGTACAAGAGGTCACATGTTCTTTTATATCGGTTGTCCCATTATACTTCGAAATTTCTGGCATATGGAACTTTTTTGGGATCGGCTTCAGAACAACGCTCAGAGGGAAAGGTTTTTGGACAATTCTTTTAGAATCCAGGCCCTTTAGTATCGGTGGCGCTCCCGGGATTTGGTCGACCCTAGAGTTATAAGTTTCAACTTTTTTGTCGTTAGCTTCGATTTTCTTTTCTCCTGATTCCACCGTTCTGTCAGTTCCTCAAGCATCTTTATTATCTCGGGGTTGGTCACGAGTTCTGCTTCACCCGGCCTTTCTATGGCCGGTTTATTTCTGCGGGCGTTGGACAATTCAAGCTCAACTCTGCTGGGGGCTCGGCTTTGGTTCTGCAACCGGGCTATCGTTGCCTGTTGAGCCTGTAATATTTCGAAGATCACGCACAAGTTGATCCCATCACCTTCTCCGTCGTGTGTACTCCGGGCTATCGGTCGGGCTGCCTTCAAGAATGCTATTTTCAGGGTCAGTAGGAAAGTTTGCTTCGATAGGAACGTGTGAGTTAGCATCGATCGATTTAGCAACTGGGACTCCGTTGGGTCAGCTAGGGGCACCTCATTGCTGGGTACCACGTTGTTGTTTTCGCTATGGTGGCCGGACTCAGCATCCACGTTCAAATGGGCAGATTACAAGTTCGACATTTTTTATTTGACCTGAAATGAAAAGCTCAAAGAACAAGTGTAAAATAGAGTGTGTTATGGAAATTTGTATTAAATTGTCACTATTATCCTTAACCCCATGGTGGGCGCCAAACTGTTTACCCTAAAAAACAGATAACAATTAAATTTGTAAGTGGTTTTAAGGATATGTGGTTTAATTCAATACAAATCATAAATTGATTTAGTTTAAACAGATAAAAGACGTAATAAATTGTCAAAGCAATCAAGAGGAGTGATCCCGGACTTAGTAACAGCTTAATGAAATGACTGCCTTTAATCCAGGCTCACATTACTGATGAATTGATGAACAAGTAAGAACTTTCAATAACAGAGAAAATAAGGATATATTACCTTGATATGTGTGTTACACTGTGCTTAAAAAATATCAGACCCCTTTATATAATATGGGAGTTTTACCCTAAGTGCAATTCCACAAAAGGTAAAAGTCTTCCATTTAACTAATCGCCGATTTTCTGCCGATACGTGCCGAGATTCATACCGTGACATTCGACCAGTCACGGATACCAAGGCCTTTTGTTGGTCATACTCGATTATCTGGTAATGCTCTCTGAGTTTTTTTGGATTTGAACTGATCCTGGGGTCGTGGCCCCAATACTACTGATGGCAGACAATTTTGCCCGGACCCCAACTCGAGGGGCTCCTTGCCTCGATTCCGGCCTCTTACAGTCACGTCTTTTCCTCCGTTTAAGTCATCGAAAATCGAAGCATCCCATGGGTTCGATTTCACCCGTACACATAACTATTTTCGAGAAGTAGTTGACGAGCGATCAAGGGTAGCCCAATGGTTAATAAAGTGAATGCAAACTTCAAAAACTTGGATTTAAAGTCTACTCTGGTCCATAATATTAACTTTTTAGTGTTTGGCAACCCCTAAGAAAATACTAACTCCTAGAGGGAAAAAATGTATTCACTAAATTATCGTTAATTAATTGTTACCTTAACATATTGGGATATGTAAATATGGGTAAAATTTAGAAAAATAAAATTAATTACTTGTTGATTATGCAAAATGACACTTATTCTGGAGCAAAATGAAAAGGCTAAAAGACACTTATTATGGACCGGAAGGAGTACTTTCTTCTGTCCACTTTAATTAACTATTTTCGCCTACTTATTATGGTCCATAATATTTCTAATTTTTCAGATTTGCCCTTGGACTAATGAGCCTAAGTTTATTTGTTGTATTTCTAATGAGCAAATTAAAGTTAATATGATCAATTTTAATATTAATTAATACTAAAAGCTGTTTCTTGATATGCGCAAAAACAAGCAAAAAAAAACAATTAAAGTGGATCGAAGGAACTAAGTAAAAAATTTCTTTTTTTTTATTTGGAAAATTTACAAGGAAACCCACAGCTGCTCATTGTGCAATAGCTTGCAAATTACACAGGAGATATAAATTGCACTAGGTAAGTCCAATGCGACGAGTTCTGATTAAGGAAGTTGCTGGTGAGGCTAATTGATCCTAAGTTAGAAAACCACTCAACCAACCAACTCAGCTAACTATTGCGGGCGTAAGTAATAAACTTTGATAGGCATAATTATTAGCGACATCTGTACTGGTAAAAATTAATATATATCTAAGGAATGTGCTGGAATAATTGAAATATGCATAAGTTGATTACAAAAATTAATCGAGATAGGATTTTTTAAAAATACTTTTTGCCATGTTGAGATTTTCTTTTCTTATTTTCTTTTTTGTTTGAGAGCTTTGTCGGATCAAGGATTATAGTTGAGGAATCTAAGTAGAAGAAATAAAGAAGAGATAACCACGACTAAATATGGTCAATGTTTAAAGATAAAGTCGCTCGATATATTCATTAACGGCCGGAGAGAATCTGGAGAAAATTTCCTCGCAAATAAGAAAGGGTCATATCGTTTAGCAACAGATAAATCCGAACCGTTGGTTCCTTTACCACCATATCGAGGCCGGGTCGATCGAAGGGTGGATATCAATGCTGGTCCTACCTCGCTAGCAGTGTAAGTACGAGGATGCCCTCCGTGACTACCCTTCCAGTTAACGTGCGTCAAAGTGGTAGGGACACAACCTTGCGGGTCTACCATGTTCAGCAATGTAGAGAAATAATGCTCCTCGGGATAACACGTGGAAGCTTCTAAGCAAGGTAGCTTGAATTTTGACCATAGCTTTCTGTCACGCACAATTATCCTCGCGTGCTTACGTTTTATAACAAAAAATTGAGACCCAATTCGAAAATCTTCAAACTTCACCTCCGGTAGCATCGCGTGTTCCCCACGCGCCGCCCATCGATCGTATGCCCAGCTCTCATTCCCCAGTATCTCAATAAAGCTCTTTTTAGATTTTATCAGAACCCTGTAAGTTAAACTAAAAGAGTGAAGTGGAATGCAAGACGGAGAGAGAAGGGCAAACATGTAATTCAACTTATCGTGGAGGAGTGCTCTAGCAAGTAACCGACGCGCCGCGGCAATCAGGCTCGGAGAGTGGCGGCGAGTGGGTTTTGAAGGGATGACTCGGCTAGCAAACACACCTTGAAACGGCGGCGTATAATTGAAACGTGGGTCGGCGTGTATATATATGTTGTAGAGATTTTTAGGTGTATTGTTAAAGAAAAGCTCCCATAGGGGCGCAAATGGAAGTGGTGTAGTAGTGAGAAACATGAATGCTAGTTTCTTTGGTGCTGTAACTGGTTGTGGTATTGAGTTAACTTTGGCAGCTTCTTGAAATAGTAAGTTATCGTCAACTTCTTCATGCAAAAGTACTACTGAAGATAAATCTGTACTAGGATGTTCTTTGCTGTGTTTTTGTTGGATACTATGGTTTTTGATCAGTGGGGGGAATGTGGATATAGGGTTAGAACGTATGTCACTACTCCTATTTAAGACATGAGGTGGTGTGGTATTATTAAGAGGGGTAGTGATAGTAAAGATAATAGCAAGTGGTAAACAAAGTAAAAGAGCACAAAGTAGAGAGATTGGAGAAGGAGAGAGCATGATTGATGTTAAATGAGGCAAAGGGTGGTGGTTGAGAAAAGGACCGCCCGGAAAGGTGGTGGGTGGGTGGTTGAGAGAGGGGGGTGGGGGAATGAAGATGGTGAGATTTGTTAGGGTTGAGCTAATTAGTTAGAAGTACTCCCTCTACTACTGTTTAAACTTGGAAAAATACTAGCTAGAGTGAAAAGTAGTAGTATTTGTTTATGTTTTATTATGTAAAAAGTTTGCATGTAATATATTAGGTTTTTGTTTATTTAATTTGAATTTTGAGCTACCATCTCTCTTTATATAGAGTTGATAAATCTAAAATAAAGTGTTTGGAATTAGGGATGAGAGTGTGAAATGTGAAATGGAAAGTTGTGGATCATCTTTCTCGTTGGTTAAGTTTGGATTATTATCTACGTGGCAAAATGCATGTAAAAAGTGGGACCATGTTTTGGTGGCATTAAGAATGTGTCCCCACATGAAATATCCAACAAGAAATGCTTTGGGCTCGACTTACTCGTGCAATACAAAAGTGATTGATATGATATAAGGAAAATAACACTATGCAGTCTTTCTCGAAATAATAATTATATACTTTTTCTATTTTCGAATATAAATAATTTTTAACTCGGACTAAAATATAATTAAAGTCCTATGATATTCGCCTTAATTTGTTTTAAAGAAAATACTCGAATTGAAATAGAACGATAGTAATTTGGAAATCTAGTGATTAACCAAGGAACCATGATTAACAAAGTACCGAAGGAGATTTAATAGGATAAGTGTTATTTAGTCACAAAGGCAATAAGGGAAATTAACATCCTAGCGGAATAAGGTAAAATAGGATATGTTAACTAATTGCATAAGAGGGTGACACGTGGAATCGAAGGCAGAGGATAGCTAAGACCAAAATCTGTTTATTACCGGAAAGAATGATGATCATGAAGATGCAATAAATGCTTGCTATCCGGTAGCATTTAATGTAGAATATTCTATAACATTTAATACACTGCTCGTTACAAAGAATTTCTCATTCATGCTCACCGTTACACATTCTTCAATGGCCCTCATAATTAACATTAAATAAGGGTATGATCCTAGGACCTTGTTACCTAGGTGCAACTATAAATAGGGAGCTATGTTATCATTGTAAAGGACACAAATTTTCTGGCAAACTTATGTTGTAATCTATTCAAAGCTTTATACAATTTTACCTTCTTACTTTTGATTTCATCACCGTTGTGCCCGAGAGCCTTGCTCCCGCAACTACTGTTTCTGTTATTTCATCATCGTCTCAAGGTTAAATATTGCATATTTCTTCAATTCTTTTATTATTTCATGATCGAACTAATTCACTTGTTTAGAAACTATGTATAAATTCAATTGTACCATTTTACGGGTAAATAATTTGGTGCCAATCGTGGAGCCTAGACATTCGTGTAGTTAAGTTGATCCTTGCCTCTTTTACTAACATGTTTTGATTAGCTATTCTTAGTGAAAATCACATGAAATGGCAAAAAATGGTGTTAACACACACACAGTCTTGAGGCCCAAGAAGACCAGCCTCAACACGAGGATTCAATCAGTGATACCCACAATGAAGGGAACAATGCCACGTTGGTCCACGACAGACGATACCCGCGACACGTTCGAGAGGCGACCCCCGATGATGTTGGTGTAACGACCCGGCCGGTCATTTTGAGAGTTCGTGCCCCGATCCCCTAATAACTGTTTTCCCCACATTTGTTTCTACTATTGGGATTTGCCGGAGTGATTGGTTGTGGAATTTGGAGTGTTTTGGGACACTTAGTCCCTAAATATGAGTTTAAGTCTTAGAATTTAGACCGTAGTCGGAACTGCATGAAGACAGTTCTGGAAGAAATTTCGTCGACTCCGTTAGCTCCGTTGGTGGATTTGGGCTTAGGAGCACGTCTGGAATATGTTTTTGGAGGTTCGTAGTGGATTTAGGCTTGAATTGGCAAAAGTTGGATTTTTGGCGATTTCGGCCGGTAGTGAAAATTTTAATATCAATGTCGGAAGTGGATGTAGGTTGGTAGTGTCATTCGGACTAGGTTTGATGTGTTTCGGAGTCGTTGTAGAATTTGGAAAATTCAAAGTTCCTTAGGCTTGAATCCGAGCTTAATTCATGTTTTTGATGTTGTTCGATGTGGTTTGAAGCCTCGACTAAGTTTGCATAGTGTTATAGGACTGGTTGGTATGTTTGGTTGAGGTCCCGGGGGCCTCAAACGGAATGAAATTTGGACTTAGGGAAAATTTGAGTTTTGCTGGTTCTGGTGTTTCGCACCTGCGGAAGGGAGGCCGTAGGTGCGGACTCGCACGTGCAAACGGGAGCTCGCAGATGCGGCCCAGTGCTCGCAGATGCGGTCCCAGCCCAAGTAAGTGGACTTCGCACCTGCGATGGGTTGTCCACAGGTGCGGGACCGCAGATGCGGAAATCAATGGGTTGAAGAGGGCAGATTCGAGGGCCATTTCTCATTTTCACGTAATTCGATTTTGAGCTCGGGAGAAGGCGATTTTGCGAGGGTTTTGAAGAGGAATTCAGTTGGTAACTATTCCTAACCCTTTTTCGTGTATATTTCATCAATCTATTCTAATTTTCTTCATTAAATCAAGGAGTTTGAGTGATAAAGTGGAGATTTTGGGGAAAAGTTCCCCAATCGAATTTATGAGTTTTGATCAGGTTTTAAGTGTCGGAATTAGATAATTTTTGGGCGAGTGGGTATTCTAAATTGGTAACTTTTAGCCGATTCTGAGTCGTGGGCCCAGGGAGACTTTTTGGACGTTTTTCCTATTTTCATTCCTTAGCTTCGAATTCATTAGCTAAAGTAGTTTCTTGTAGTATTATTTACATTATGCAATTGATTTGATTAGATTTGGGTCATTCGGAGTTGGATACTCGTGGCAAGAGCGTGATATCGGGTTGATTTGAGCGGTTCGAGGTAAGTGGCTTGCCTAACCTTGTGTGAGGAAACTTCCCCTTAGGATATTTTTGTATTATTTGATGTGTGAGTGCCGTGTACGTGAGATGACGAGTACGTACACGGCTATGTTTAACCAAAGAATTAGATCCTTTGACTAAATCTTATTTTTAATATGAATACGGGTTACTGATAATCAAGGAAATGGATAAAAAGGAATAATAGACAATATTGCCGAAATAGAGAAAATCGAAGTCAGTTATATTCGAGAATCAGATGCCTTTACAAGCTGTATTCCCCTCCCTTATATAGGAGATTTTTATAACGTACAACTCTTGTTATGGTTGCTCATTAATGTCTAATAATGACATTAATGAGGCGTTACAAAGGATAACGGTAATTGGGGTACGGTTACATAACGTTCGAGTAATCAATTGTGGGTCTTTGAATCTGCCCGTAGCTTTGTCTAGATTCATTCTGACCGTGCCTCTTCCTATTTTGATCAAGTTGAGTTTCCCGTGGTTAATAAGCCCGAGGGTTTACTGAACTATGTCTCTTTGTACCGTACCTCTTCAAAGGGTCACATCCAGCTGTCGTGTTTTCTTGTGTCCACGTGACTGGCTGAGTTGTCAAAAGTTGGCTTACGTGTGAAACTCTTTTTTACCAATACAGATAGTCCCCCCACTTACTATATATTTAACGATTAATATTTGGTAAGTGGATATTCATTTATGGCGGGAATATTTTGTCGCCGCTTTTCCTCGAATCATTGTATCCTTCTCTGCACCATAGGCGTCGTCACTTCCATTTAATGCTCATTAATGTCATTATTAGAC
>ML391911.1:4074-71301 GCA_005239525.1 Nicotiana knightiana | reverse complement strand
TGTTGTTTGGGCATTAACAGCAACTGATCGTGGACACTCAACATGAGATTTTCCACCATTATTTTCTGCTAAGTCCAAGCCCATTCCACCTGCACCTTGCTGCTCAGTCACAGCATCACCTCCATTAGGAGAAGATGACACATTAACAGCCTTTTTCTTTTCATCCAACAACTTCCTCAAATCACCTTGATACTTCTCAATATTTTGGCCATCATCCAGTTCTTCTTCCTGTTGCATATTTACATTCCCTCTAATTCTTTTAATCAATGAACAACACTCATCATCAGCATGTCCTTGTCTTTTGCAAATTTTGCAGTATAATGGAAGATTATCAAAAACAAACTCTTGTACATGTTCAATAACTTTTCTAGATTGCTCATCTATAAATTGTAACTTTAAATTATTGGGTTGTTTGTCAAGAAGATCAAGTATTACCTTAACCCTAGCTGTGCTAGGTCTTGTCCTAGCCTGAGTGGCTTTGTCAATAGCAATAGGTTTCCCAACAGCTGAAGCGATTGACAGTAAAGGTTTCTTGGCAAACAGGTTCGTCGGCAAATCTGGAAGCGACACCCATGCCACTGTTTTTGACGTCTCCACCTTAGGATTGTAGTCTTGAGTCCATGGGAACGTACGATATTGATGTTGTTGCCCTTTGTACTGCAAATATCCAACCTTCTTTGAGAGGACAGTAACAAAATCCTCATGCGCATCACAACGAACCAGAAGTTGTCGAAAAGTGAGCACACCAATCAAACAGCGACCTTTGATCCCAAGTTGTGCTGGAATCATATTACGCAGCTCTTGCACATCTGGCGATCCATATGAGAGCTTCATCACCACAGCTTGATGAAGCCCTTCTTCAATAGTATACTCCTCCAGTTCTTTAAACGTAAACTGCATTGCAAGTTCACCATGAATGTGCTGGATTGGTTTTAGGACAGTTTTGGTTACTGGTTGAGATTTTGACGTGATTACTGAAGCATAAGTACTGGTTTTATTGGTAGGGTTCATCTCTCCCACAGCTTGAAGCTGGGGAGAGGGCTGCACGTCCATGGCAGCAACTACGTCGCCATAACGCCCTAGAGAGAGGAGATAGAAAAGAGCGTTTTTTTTTTCTGACTTAGGGTTTTTTTTTATTTTTTATATAATTTGAATTTTTTGTGAGTATTAGGATGAATTTTTATTTCTTTGACGTTATGTGTTAGTTTCAGAGCGTTGTGCGTCCGTTGGAGTCCTCGGAAGGGCTTGGAAGCCGGTATTGGAATTTCGGAGCGAGGTAAGTCTCCTTTCTAACTTTGTGAGGGGGAATTGTCCCCCTAGGTGAACTAATTAAGCATGCGTTACTATCTGCGGGGGCTATGTACGCACGAGGTTACGGGAGTCTGTGCTTAGCTACTATTATGCCATGTCCGGGTAGCCTAGGACCCACTAGCATGCCTTACCTTTTGTACCAGTGGCCTTGTCTGTGATATTAGACTGCTAATGTAATCGATATTGTAATTTAATGACTAATGGAAGAATTAGAGTTTATTTTCTAAATCATCTAAAAAGAGAACTTATTTCTTTCGCGGGCAGTTGTACTTCCGAATAGGGTTGTGTTATTAAACGTTATATAAACTCGGCAAGTGAATTTTGAAAAAGGGATTTAAATACTATTTGTGGTTTTTAAAAGAGAAATCGGTCATTTACTTGAGAATTTGTGTTCCCGACGTATTCGGAGTGGATTGTTGATTGTGCATGTCCGTATGTGACCGCTTCGCATTTTACATTCCGCGAGCGAAGTGTTATTTCCCGTACTCTCATGGGAGCGGGCCGTACGCCACGGCGGATTTAAAATGCACTTTTGGTATGGGCCGTTCGATCCTCGGCAGTGCATAGACATGATTATTATATTGAGAGGTGCACTTATGGGACAGGCCGTTTGATCCTCAGCAGTGCACAGAGAGGATTATTATATTGAGAGATGCACTTTTGGTACGGGCCGTTTGATCCTCGGTAGTGCATAGACATGATTATTATATTGAGAAGTGCACTTATAGGACGGGTAATTCGATCCTCGGCAGTGCATAGAGAGGATAATTATATTGAGAGATGCACTTTTGGTATGGGTCGTTCGATCCTCGGGAGGGCATAGACATGAGTATTTTATTGAGAGGTGCACTTTTTGTACAGGCCGTTCGATCCTCGGCAGTGCACATAGTTGATTGTTGTGACGGCTCAGTCCAGTTGTCCTTATCCTGTATGTGCATGCTAAATTGTTAAATGTTTTTCTTCATGATTTTGAAGTGATAAAGTAATTGGGGGAAAATAAAGAGGGAATTTTTTTATTTATGATATTTTGGAAAATAATGACAAAGTGGTAACTGGTTGTTTATTTCCAGCATTTACTTGGATTTCAGTGCCTTATATATATATGATGTTTTACTACCTTAAATGCCTATCGTGTTCATCTTACACAATTAATTCATTTGCTGGCCCTTAGTGAGTGTCTAATGGGACCTCTCGTCACTACCTCTCTGAAGTTAGGCGAGCGACATACTGAGTAAACGTTGTTTTTGTACTCATGCTACACTTGCTGTGCATTTTTATTGCACATGCACTTTCATAGAAATGTTGAGGGTTCAGAAACTTAGGCGAGATGTATCATCCGGAGGCGATCCGCAGCTGACAGAGTCTCCCTCGTATTGTATTTACTTTCAGTTTATATTCCCTTGTCTAATTTATATTCCGGACAGGCTTTGTGATGTTTGTATAAATTCTTAAAAATTGCTCATGTACTTGTGACACTGGGTTCTGGGAAATGTTGGGTTATATTTGTTAAAGTGTAGTTTCCAAACCATTGTTTTCAACTAATAGATTGTTATTTGGTTAATATGTAATAAAGTGAATGGAAATGTTTTCATAAATGCTTAAAAACCGGAAAGTTATTTCTATTAATTAATGTTTTGGCTTGCCTGACATTGATGTCCCGCGCCATCACGACCTTATGGATTTTGGGTCGTGACAATATGACTATTTTCCCCCTTTTGGCATCATCAAAAAGTTGCAAGTTTAAGAAAGTCCCAGATATTTAAGAATTACTCATGGCCACAAGGGCAACAACAAGTGAAATCATGGAGTAATTATCAATAGGAAACAAAGAATGCAAACTATCAAAGAAAATGAAACAAGATTAAGTGCAAAAGTAGCAAAATTCATTGATAGAAGCATTGTTCAACCATAATCCACAAGAAGAAACAAAACCAGTTAACATCATGAGCAAGAGAAACAAGATAAATCCCTAATCTGGGTCACTGAGAGTCGAAGACAGGCTGGACTACTAAGGCTGGGAAGGGGTGGAGGCTGGGTTTTTAGCTTGGAGAAGAGATAGCATATCATTAGGAATCCCCTCATTTTTCTCCTTTTATTTAGCAAGCTCAGTTCTGAGAGCATCCCTCTCATGTTCAACCTCAGCCAGGCGATTCTTCAGCCTAAGAATTTTTGCATCCTTAGCCCCACCCTCCTGCACAAGTGCTTTGACCTTGCTATTTACCAGAGTCTTTCTGGATGAACCAGGTTCATTTTCAAGAACATTGAAAACATAGTCGCAGGCCAAAAGAGTGTTTTTGCCAAACTGATCCTTGACATTAGCCATTTCTGCCTTCGTCAGAGACACCTTATAGTGAGCAAGTACAATTGTGAGGATGAAGCCATATGGAATGGCATGAGCCTTAGAACCGTTTACCACCCTGCCCAGGAGCTGGATGATGAAGTAAGGCTAGTTGATCTTCTTTCCACTGTCTAGGCACTTCACGAGAACTAAGTCATGTAATTTGCTATGTGCCTTCTCTCCTGCTTTGGCAGTACACACTTGGTTAATGAACTCAAACACCACCTTGTGAGGAGGCGTCATTTCAGTTTTGTAGACCACCCTTGGTTCAACCTCCTCTTCATTGCCACAGAACCTTATGGTGAATTGTAAAGCAGTGGGTAGAGCATCCAAGTTGGGCCATCTCTACCTGGTATAATCATCATATCCTTCAGACGGGACCCCAAGCACTTCTGCAAATTATATGGCATCAAATGAAATTTTGGTCCCCTTCACTTGGCTAGAGAACCTACCGTCCTTGACTACAGCATTTGCCATGAACTCAACTATCTCACTTCTGGCCAACCTCCCATCCAGCTCTACACCTCCAGCTTATCCATCAGATAGACCATTCCAGATTCCTCCAAATCTTTCAGCAATCTCCCCTTCAAAATGGTGCACTTCCCTAACTTCGTCAAATGGTCCTTCTCTCCAGCAGTCTCATCTTCTTCATCAGCACTCCAATCTTCCTCTTCATCAATTTGAACTTTCTTTGACTTTACTGTAGACCTGGCTCCCTTAGCTACAGTTCAGGGTGTAGTAGACACAGACGCAGACTTCTTCGAAGAAGTCTTGAATTTCTTTGGTTTTGGGGTTTGTACCTCAACTTCTGCCCTTTGATCATCTTGATGGACCAGGTCCATCTCCTCAATCTACATAGCCTCTACAGACTCAGCAATTTTCACCTTTTCCCTTCTCAGCTCTCTTTCTTTTACTCTCCCCCAAAGACTTTTGTAATTCCTCATCACTCTGTCTTTGTGCACTTCTTGTGGTTTTTCCTCTTGGAAGAGGAGTTTCAGAACCATCAGATGGAGTGACTTTTCTCTTCTTACTTGCTCCAGCATTTTCAGACTTCTTAGCCTTTGGAGTCCTTTCCTTCTTTGGTTTATAACTCTCTCCTAACTTCTTCATAAGATCTGCCAATGTCTCCTCAATGGATTAACCAGGTTCATCTGTAGATTTTCCTAGATTTTCTAATCCCTCAGCCGCTTCACTTGATTCATTCCCCCCTGACTCCTTGGCTCCCTCTTCTATTACTACTGTTTCCGTACCACAAATAGACAATCTGGAAATTTCTTCCTCTGTTCCCTTGCTTCACTCCGACTTACCTCTCTCTCTAATTCTTCCCCAATTTTATTTTTACCACCTCTTCGTCTTACTTCTGGCAACTCCACATTTTTCACAGACCCAACCAACACAAACCTGTTTTATAAGTTCTCCGCTAATTCAGACAAATTCTCAGAAATGATATTTGGTACAGATGGTACTTGTTCAGAAACGGATGATCTTGCAGCTTCCCCAGTAGCTGATTTGAATGAATCAGTGGAATTGTCTGATTCTTGAACCTGACTTGCTAGTAATTTGGCATTCAATTTTCTGGAGGGAGAACCTGAGCCGCAGTTTTCCTGGCGAGCATTTTAACCCTTCTTTTACTTGGTTCTGAACTAGGGCTAGGTTGAGGAATAGTGAGACTGGGTTGAGACGGAGTAGGACTTGGTGGTGGAGGTGTTGAAGAAGTCGAAGATGGAGTAACAGGTAGTGGAGTACCAGGGTTGTCCGAAGGATTAGTCATCTTTGATTCAAGATGGAAGAAGAAGATTATGGATTGAGAATGAGGGCAAGGAAGATGGAAGGGTTTCGAAGGTTGTAGAGTTGGTGAGTAATTTCAGAGGTGATGATGGGATTTTTAAAAGGAGGAGGTAATTAATATATAACGGCAGCCTTTTTGGGTCAAATAGAGGTCTTATCACCTCTGCAACTGATCAGTGACGATTACTACTTCTCTAGATTCTAGGCGGTTTAGTATTAGTTAGAGTCTTAGTGTAGACGGGACTGGTTCAAAAATGGGATAAGGGTAGATTATGAAAATATTTTGATTAGGTAGAGTTCTGCTCATGATTAACTATTAATATTTCAAGGTGTGTATAGTAGAGGACACATACCTCGCCTTTCAGATGAACCAACACTGATGAACCAAGTTCATCATGTCAGAATCCTCTTGATCAAGCCTCAATTTTCAACAATACAGAAAACCATCGTTAGTAACCAATGAGTTATTTCAAAACATTGCAAGAGAGTATGATATTTACAACATGTGACTTAGCAACGATTAATCTGATTTTTTCAAAAATTTCAGAACTTCTAGCCAATTTTTTTTCTTTTTCCCTTTTTTCTGTACATTATGAACTGGTTCAATTAGGTGATCTTAATCATCCCTAACTCTAACCTTTTTATTTCAATAGAGATCAATCCTTTCTCATAATTATCCCTTAAAAATGATGTCAAACATCTATGTGCTTAGTCTTTTTATGATGAACAGGGTTCTTTGTCATACTTATAGCACTGGTGTTACAACAAAAGATAGGGATGCATTAAACATCGATTCCAAAATCTAGCAGTTGTTGTTTAATCCAAAATAATTGAGCACAACATGAAGCTGCAGCCACATACTCAGCCTCAGTAGTGGATAGAGCTACAAATTTCAGCTTTTTAGTGGCCCAAGACACAAGGCATGAGCCCAGAAAATGTGCCATACCTGAGGTGCTCTTTCTATCCACTAGAAAACCTACATAACCAGCATCAGCATATCCTACAAGATTAAAGTTACTACCTTTTGGATACCAAAGACATAGATCAGTGGTGCCTTTTAAGTATCTCAAGATTCTCTGTACTGCAGTTAGGTGGGATTCTTTTCGATTCGCCTGAAATCTTGCACAAAGTCCTACACTGAAAACAATGTCAGTTCTACTAACAGTGAGATACAACAAATAACCAATCATTCCCCCTATACATCTTTTGATCAACAGATGAACCAGGTTCATCTACATCTAGTTTAGTGGCTGTTGCAATATGAGTGTCAATTTCTTTGGAATCTTCCATTTTAAGCCTTTTAAGCAATTCTTTCACATACTTTTGTTGATGGATCATAGTTCTATTTGAATTTATTTTAATTTGTAAGCCTAAAAAGAAATTAAGCTCACCCAACATGCTCATTTCAAATTCACTCCCCATTAGTTTAGAAAATTCTTTACTTAGCTTTTTAGTGGTTGCTCCAAAGATTATGTCATCTACACATATCTGAACTACCAAGAGATCTTTACCTTTTTCCTTTAAGAATAAAGTACTATCAATTTTACCTCTCTTGTAGTCATGCTCAAGCAAGAATTTTGATAAGCTTTCATACCATGCTCTGGGAGCTTGCTTAAGACCATATAGTGCTTTGTCAAGTTTGTACATATGATCAGGATTCTTCTTGTTCTCAAACCCTGGAGGTTGCTTGAATAATACCTCTTCCTTTAGATATCCATTTAGGAAGGCACTCTTGACATCCATCTGGTTAAAGGTGATTTCCATGTAAGCATCAAAGGCTATGAGGAGTCTTATTGCTTCCAGCCCTGCCACTGGAGCAAAGGTTTCATCATAGTCTATTCCTTCCTCCTGACTGTATCCTTGAACCACCAATCTTTCCTTGTTTCTTGTAACTGTTCCATCGTCATCAAGTTTGTTTCTGAAGACCCGTTTTGTGCCAATTACTGATCTATCCAGAGATATTGGTACTAGATGTCAGACTTTACTTCTTTCAAATTGGTTGAGTTCATCTTGTATTGCGTTCACCCAGTCTGCATCATGCAAAGTCTCTTCAAAACTATGTAGTGACAGCACTCCATCATATCCTCTTCAACCTCAAAAGTCTCCGAAGGCTCTCCTACTTTAGCCTTTCCCTTTGCAGCTCTTTTTTTCTTGCTCTCTAGCAGCGCCTTCTCAAACAGTTCTTCTTCCTCTCTCACAGCACTACGTGTAGCACACACCTTAGGAACATGAGAATCATCAGCTACAGAAGCTTTCCTCTTCTTGGAAGGAACTGGGTTAGTAGCCTTCTTGGACTTCTGAGTCCTCCTTTTCTTGGGGTTATAGGACACCCCCAGTTTCCTTAGCCTATCAGCCAATGTCTCATCCCCAGATAAAACAGGTTCATCTGCTCCTTTCTTCAAGCTTGCTAAACCTATCGCTGCTTCCTCGACTACACTTCCCCCTAACTCTGTGACATCTTCTCCAACCTTCTCAAGAATGGGACCACAGATAGACAATGTGGTACCATCCTTCCCAAATCCCTCTCTCTCTCGAGAAATTTACCTTTTTCCCAATTTTCTTCGCCTACTCGACACTTCAACATCAACTACCAACCAAACCATAAGAAAACTGTTCTCAGCATTAACAGATTCAGAAATAGCATCACGATTACCTTGTTCAGAATTTGATGAACCATGTGCTTCCTCCTTGTTGGCTGATTTAAAATATTCACTTGATGATTCAGAATTATTATCCTTTTTATCCTGCCAAATTGCCTCCAAGAATCTTGCACGGGACCCAGAAGCCACTGATTTTATGGCAAGAACCTTTACACGACAACCACGAGGGGCTGGGTTAGGGTTAGATATGGGTTCTGGAATAGGAGGGTTTTTAGGGGTTAAGGTTCTTTCTGAAGATTGAGAACTGTATACAGATGGAGAATTTGAATCTGATTCATAAATACCCAAGTCACTACATAGTTTTTAAGATTGACAAATGTATGACCAGTTTAACCAGGTCCATCAGAGCAAACATACTTGACCTGATGCATTGGGACATGAACCGTATATGCATAGGAGATGAATGCGATTGTGAAGTATCAATGAACAAAGAAAGTGTCTCCTAATGCGAAAAGGTTGCAAATTGATAAGAGAATAGAAGTTTAATTCAGCAAGGTCAGTAACGAAGGAAGGAAGTTGAGTTTAATACGAACTCTTTCTCCCAGGAAGAGTTGTACCAGAACTATAAGACGAACTCAACAACTGACTCTATAAATAATTGAAGTATTCTTGCTTAAATGACTAACGCACAAAAGTAGAAATTTATCAAGAATTGAAAGAAAAATTCCCATAGATTTTGCAAGCAGAATTACTGTGTGATACAAAGGCTATAGACCAGCTAGAAGAACCAGTTCCATCTGTTTGTCATTGAGTCTAGTTGGTTGTAGTAGGTGATTTAATACTGTATCTTTTCATCTTTCATAGAAGCAATTGTAATAGGTACACATTGTTCAAATTAGAGTTAACTTGAAGATTGTAGAAATTAGCTAGAGACTAGTTACTACGAAGGGATTAGAGTTAGTCCTAGGATTACAAAAGAGTTAAACTTTTAAGTCGGTTTGGCTCAGAGTTTTAGTGAAGAGTTTGATAGAATCCTACTGAGGAGTAGTTCGTGGTTTTTTCAACTTTTGAGCCAGGTGTTTTCCACGTAAAAATCTATGTATTTTTACTTTACTGCTTTTATTATTCCGCAACAGTATAAGATGGAACACCAAGAAGAACCAGGTTCTTCTAGAGAGACAGCACTCGAAAAATTGGATACCATACAAATTAACATATCTTCTTGTGTGGTATTGACGTCTAAAACATCAATTGGTATCAGAGCGGGTTATCCTTGAAAGGCTAACACCTTGGAGAAGACCAAAATGAGTGCACCACCTGGAAACTGGGAGGGTCAATCAACTACAAGGCCACCACTCTTCAATGGCCTGTATTACTCTTGGTGGACGAACAGGATGAAGGACCACCTGATTGGGGAAGACTATGAACTCTGGGACATAGGCACTAATGTTCCTCTAGCTACCATGATGAAGACTGCTGAAGGTATAGATGTACCAAAGACTAGAGCTGACTGCACTGCTGAGGATCTGAAGAAATGGGAGAAGAATGCAAAGGACAAAAAGTGGCTAGTGTGTGGACTATGTCCAGACGAGTATAACAGAATTCAAAGTTGCACCGCTTCCAAAGAGGTCTGGAAACCTTGGAGGTAGCCCATGAAGGAACACTTCTGGTAAAAAGGTCAAGAGGTACTCTACTATACTCTCAGTATGAAAACTTCACTATGAAAGAAGGAGAGACTATCCAAGAGATGTACACAAGGTTCACAACCTTGACTAATGAACTGAAGTCTCTTGGAAGAGTCATTCTTGAAGAGGACAGGGTTGAAAAGATCCTGACAAGGGTCTTGCCTATTTCCTGGGAAAGCAAAATTACTGATATCCAGGAATCCAAAAATATGGCAACCCTGAGATTGGATGAGCTGATTGGAAACCTCACTACCTATGAACTCAGAAGGCAGACAATGAAGATGGATGGTCCAAAGAAGGAGAGGAGTCTAGCACTAAGAATAACTGAGGGAGAAGATCTGGAGAAAGATGATATGGCCATGATTACCAAAGAATTCAAAAACTTTCTTATGAGGAAGAAGGGCATCACTAGAGGAGGAAACTACAACAAAGCAAAACCTCCATAAAGGACAACCAACAAGAGATGCTAAAAATGTGGTAAGACTGACCATCTCATCAAAAATTGTCCTCAGTAGGAAGTAGAATGGAAAAAGGAGAGATAAGAAAGAANGGGGGGGGGGGGGGAAGTTCATATGAGGAATCAGAAGATGGGGAGACTGAAGATCAGGCGCTCATGGCAATTGGACAATATGATGAAGAATCACATGAAGAACCAGAGGTAAGTATCGCCCATCTTAAAAACAAAGTAAAACTCCTATCTAAGGAAAAACTCTCTAAGTTGCTACTTGATTTCATAGATAATTCTGAGGAAACAACCAAAGAGAAGGATCAACTATCTCAAAAATGTGCAATGCTAAAAGCAAAGTGCATGAACTTGGAAATTAGAGTCAGTGAATCTAAAAAGAAAAACACTGTCTTGTTGAACCAGGTTCATCCACTTGAGACTGAGATTCTAGAATTGAAATCTTAGAACTTAAAACTGAGATTAGGATCCAGTAAAAAGGTTGTTGATCACTCTCATTTCATGTTAGAGGAAAATTTGAGAAAACTAAAAGATAAAATGTATGCCAAGGATAAACAGATAAGATCACTTAAAGAAGAGCATGGCAAAGTCAAACATGAACTATATAGAACTTGTAAATGGAATAAATCCTCTGATGCCTTGACATGGCTTCAAGAGAATCATAGTAGAAACCAGAGAGGGATTGGGTTTCGAAGTCAATTGCCCAAGTGGGATCCCAAAAGAAAGTATCTCACTCTCCCTGAGAATAAAATCTGCACCCATTGTGGTAAAACTGGCCACTACAAATATGAGTGTATTGCAAAAGAGCAGCCAGTCAAAAATATGAGAGGTTTGTCAAAAAGAAAACACTGGCTACCAAATTGGGCCAGAAAAAATTTGATTCATCCATTCTCTCAGAGAAAAGGACCCAAAATAGTTTGGGTTCTTAAACCTAACCGCTGATTCTTTTTGTACGTTCAAGTGAGAGGAGGTGGCCAAATTTGGTATTTGGATAGTGGATGCTCAAAGCACATGACAGGGAACATGGAACAGTTCCTTTCACTTGAAAGTCTTAAAGGAGGAAATGTCTCCTTTTGAAACGGAAATAAAGGTGAAATTATTGGGGTTGGTAAGGTAGTTAAGGATGACACACGATCCATTGAACATGTGTATCTGATAGATGGCTTGAAATATAGCCTGATCAGTGTATCACAACTGTGTGACAGTGGTAACCTGGTTTCCTTTACTTCCACAAAATGATTTGTGATTAACCTTCTTACTGACAAGATTGTTTTTCAGGAAAAAAGAATGAATAACATCTATGTCATTGACTTGTCCACACTGTCTCAAAATGAACTCACTTGCCTAAGTGTGTTGGATATTGATCCCTTCCTGTGGCACAAACGAGTTGGTCATGCGAGTCTGACTCAGCTTAACAAACTAGTCTTTAAGGACTTAGTGGTAGGACTTCCTAACCTTATGTTCAAAGAGGACAAAGTTTGTGAGGCTTGTGAAAGGGGGAAGCAAGTAAGGTCTTCTTTCAAAAATAAGAAAATAGTCAGTACCACCAGGACGTTGGAACTGGTTCATATGGATCTGTGTGGTCCTATGAGAACTCTAAGCAGAGGTGGTAAGAGATATGTGATGGTTCTAGTTGATGATTATTCAAGGTTCACTTTGACCTTATTCCTATCATCTAAGGATTAAGCATTTGATATGCTCACCTCATTTGTCAAAAAAACTCAAAATCAATTAGGACATCAACTAGCATCAATAAGATCTGACCATGGTACTGAATTTGAGAATGCTAAATTTGCCGAGTTCTGTGATGAACATGGTGTCAATCATAACTTTTCTGCTCCTAGAAACCCCACAACAAAATGGGGTTGTTGAAAGGAAAAATAGAACTCTTGAAGACATGGCAAGAACCATGCTTCTATCTAGCAAACTACCTCACAGCTTCTGGGCTGAAGCAATAAACACTGCTTGTTACATAATCAATAGATGCATGACCAGACCTCTGGTAGAGAAAACTCCCTATGAATTACTTAAAGGGAGAAAGCCCAACATATCCCACCTTAGGGATTTTGGATGCAAGTGTTTTGTGCATAAAAATGGCAAAGATTCCCTAGGAAAATTTGACCCCAGAAGTGATGAGGGAGTGTTCTTGGGATATTCATCGCATAGCAAAGCTTATAAAGTATACAATAAAGGAACTATGTGTGTAGAAGAAAGTGTACATGTTGTCTTTGATGAAACTAACATTCTTGCTGAGAGACAGTAACCAGAAGATGAGGATCTTGGACTGGTGAGAAGCAGCGAAAACATTTAAGCAAACATGGAAGACGGAACAGGTGATGGACCAGGTTCAACTACCCCAAGCAACATGACAGGGGGAATTCAACATATGCAACCTGGCCCTGATCCTGCTCCACAGCAACAAAACACCATGGAATTGTATAGGAACGAACAACTGGTATTCAAACCACACAGATATCAGAGTTCTCACCCTCTTGAGAACATCATAACAGATTTGACATCCAGAATCAAAACAAGATCATCCTTGAAAAATATGTGTGCGTTTGATGCCTTTCTATCCATGATCGAACCAAAGAACATTGGGGAAGCCCTACAAGATGCTGATTGGGTAAATGCCATGCAATAAGAGCTGAATCAGTTTGAAGGAATTCAAATATGGCACTTGGTATCCAGGCCACTAGACAGATCAGTGATTGGCACCAAGTGAGTCTTCAGGAACAAGCTCGATGAGGATGGAACTGTTACAAGAAATAAAGCAAGACTAGTGGTTCAAGGATATAGTCAAGAAGAGGGAATTGACTATGATGAGACATTTTCCCCTGTGGCAAGACTGGAGGCAATCAGACTTCTTATAGCATTTGTTGCACAGATGGAATTCACTCTTCATCAGAAGGATGTTAAGAGTACCTTTCTCAATGGATATCTGAAGGAAGATGTATTTGTCAAGCATCCTCCAGGTTTTGAAAGCAAGGAGTCACCTGACCACATATACAAATTTGACAAGGCTCTGTATGGTCTCGAACAAGCACCAGGAGCATGGCACGAACGATTATCAAAATTCCTGCTAGAACATGGGTACAAACGAGGCAAAATTGACAGTACCTTTTTCTTAAAGGAAAAGGGGTAAGGATCTTCTGGTTGTGCAAATATACGTGGATGATATTATATTTGGGGCGACTTCTGATAAATTAAGCAAGGAATTTGCTATGCTTATGGGGAGTGAGTTCGAGATGAGTATGATGGGTGAGCTAAACTTCTTCTTAGGATTGCAAATCAAGAAAAACTCAAATGGAACAATGATCCATCAACAAAAGTATGTGAAAGAATTGCTAAAGAAATTTAAAATGGAAGACTCAAAGGAAATAGACACCCTCATAGCCACAACTACAAAATTAGATGTGGATGAACCCGGTTCATCCGTTGATCAAAAGCTATACAGAGGGATGATTGGGTCTCTATTATATCTCACTGCCAGCAGACCTAACATTGTGTTCAGTGTAGGACTGTGTGCTAGGTTTCAAGAAAATCCAAAGGAGTCCCACCTCACTTCAGTGAAGAAAATTTTGAGATATTTGAAAGGCACCACTGATTTGTGCCTTTGATATCCTAAAGGTAGTAATTTTAACCTTGTAGGATATGCTGATGTTGATTATGTAGGTTTCCTAGTTGACAGGAAAAGTACTTCAGGTATGGCTCACTTTTTGGGCTCATGCCTTGTGTCTTGGGCTACCAAGAAACAAAATTCAGTAGCCTTGTCTACTGCTGAGGCTGAATATGTGGTTGCATCCTCTTGATGTGCTCAGTTTCTATGGATCAAGAAACAACTCATGGACTTTGGTATAGATGTGGGATGCATTCCTATTTTCTGTGATAACACTAGTGCCATTAGTATGACGAAGAACCATGTTCATCATAAGAGAACTAAGCACATAGATGTTAGGCACCATTTCCTGAGGGATAACTATGAAAAAGGATTGATCTCAATTGAATTTTGTGCTACTGACCAACAAATTGCAGATATCTTTACTAAAGCACTGAGTAGGGAGCATTTTGAGAGAAACAGGCTTGAATTAGAGATGATTAAAAGCACCTAATTGAGAAAAAAATGAATTTTTTTTTGGCTAGAAACACTAACATAGATAATCAACCAGTCTAATCATTGCTCAGCATCATGACTTACAGTCATACTCTCTTGCCATGTATTAATATGATTCCCTGGTTGCTAATGATGTTTCTCTATCTTTGTAAATTGAGGCAAATTAAGGATTTTAACACGATGAACCTGATTCATCTCTGCTGGTTCATCTGACTGACAAGGTAAGTGTTCATCTCCATACAATTATTGAATTAATTACAGTCACACATGAGCATGATTCTATCTATATTTGGTTCATTTCAAATTCTTTATATTAATCCCTAAATGAACCCGTTCCAAGAAGTCCCATCAATACTCAATTATCCTAGAAGTAGGGAACTCTTAACTGTCTAATCAATGACACTCCTACAACTATTAGACTCCCACTTGAATAAAAATTCTGCCTATTGTAAAATTAATAGCCTCATCTTATAAAAGGCCATCATTACCTCCCTTCTTAACAAACTACTAAGTCGAACAAAGATCATTGTTCTTCTAATCAAAGCTGATCACTTTTCTTTTCTTCCTAACAACACTCGTAATCATGTCTTCACCATCGCCAGCTTTTTCTTCTTCATCGCCATATCGTCATTATGATGGAGGTATTTATGAGCCAGATTCAAATTCTCCATCTGTATACAGTTCTCAATCTTCAGAAAGAACCTCAACCCCTAAAAACCCTCCTATTCCAGAACCCATATCTAACCCTAACCCAGCCCCTCGTGGTTGTCGTGTAAAGGTTCTTGCCAGAAAATCAGTGGCTTCTGGGTCCCATACAAGATTCTTGGAGGCAATTCGGCAGGCTAAAAGGATAATAATTCTGAATCATCAAGTGAATCTTTTAAATCAGCCAACGAGGAGGAAGCACATGGTTCATCAAATTCTGAACAAGGTAATCTTGATGCTATTTCTGAATCTGTTAATGCTGAGAACAATTTTCTTATGGTTGCGTCGGTAGTTGATGTTGAAGTGTCAAGTAGGCGAAGAAAATTGGGAAAAGGTAAATTTCTTGAGAGAGAGGGATTTGGGAAGGATGGTACGATATTGTCTATCTGGTGGTCCCATTCTTGAGAAGGTTGGAGAAGATGTCACAGAGTTAGAGGGAAGTGTAGTCAGAAGCAGCGACAGGTTTAGCAAGCTTGAAGAAAGGAGCAGATGAACCTGTTTCATCTGGGGATGAGACGTTGGCTGATAGGCTAAGGAAACTGGGGGAGTCTTATAACCCCAAGAAAAGGAGGACTCAGAAGTCCAAGAAGGCTACTAACCCAGTTCCTTCTAAGAAGAGGAAAGCTTCTGTAGCTGATGATTCTCATGTTCCTAAGGTATGTGCTACACGAAATGCTATGAGAGAGGAAGAAGAACTGTTTGAGAAGGCGCTGCTAGAGAGCAAGAAAAAGAGAGCTGCAAATGGAAAGGCTAAAGTAGGAGAGCCTGTGGAGACTGCTCCTATTGTGGTTGAGGCACCAAAATCAAAAAGGGCTAAGTCTTCTTCAAAGAAGTCAGCTACAGTGTCTACAAAACCTACAAGAACTGTTAAAAGGACCAGGTTCAAGGCAAGAAAAGTGAAAGTCGTTGAGAAAGATGATGATAAAGAGTGGTGTGGAGAAGATGAGGGGGAAGTTGGTGAGGTGACTGACAGAATCACCTTGTTTGGCAAACGAACAACTCTGAAGGGAAAGTTGTTGAAGGATCTCGAGGAACCTGGGATGCGATACCTGCTAGACACACTGGATGTTCAGGGGTGGAAGAACATGGTCCTTCACATGGAAGGAAGGTTGGCTAGAGCTAAACTAGTGGAGTTCATGGGTAATGTAGTGGTCAATGAAGGCAGAGTCACTACCATAGTCAAATAAATTCAAGTATCCTTTGATGCTAAAGAGCTAGGAGAAATTCTGCACATTACTGCTGAGGGCTACGAAGATTACACTAGGCAAAGATGGCCTAATTTTGATGGGATGGCCTCATCAATCAACATTACCAGATTCTTCAATGACAATGAAAGGGAAATTTAACCCCGACCAGTCTACAAAAGTGAAATGAAGCCAGAGCACAAGTTGCTCTTCGAGTTTGTCATCAAGTTCTTGCTGCCAAGACAAGAACGAAGGCACATAGCCAACTATGTGGATCTGACCTTGATGGAGTGTTTATATAGGGGAAAGAAGATCAACTGGCCAACCTTTATCATCCAACTCTTGGGCAGAGTTGTGAATGGAACAAAAGCACATGCAATCCCATATGGCTTTATTCTGACAGTTGTGCTTGCTCATTTTGATGTTCTTGTGAAAAAGGCTGAGATGGCTACTGCCAAGGACTATTTTGGAAAGGATACTTTGCTGACTTGCAATTATAATGTCAATGTTCCTGTAGATGAACCTGGTTCATCTAGGAAGCAACCTGTCAATAGCAAAGTCAGAACTCTGGTGTAGGTAAGCGAGATAAAGGATATGTAGATCCTTCGTTTGAAATATCGTTTGATTGAGGTTGAATCTGAGCGGGGTGCTCTCAAGGCTGAATTAGCAAAAGAGAAGGAAAAGAACGAGGGTGTTCTTAACCAAATGCTTTCTCTTCTACAAACCAAGACCATAGCCTCCTCTGCACCTTTCCATCCTTACGCTGTCCAGAGATACCAAAAACCCTTTTTGACCAGTTGTTATGTTTCTGTTGTTTCTATTCTGTCTTGCTCATGGTTATGGCTATTTTTGTTTTTTCCTATGGTGTTTAATGTTCGTTCCTAATCAATGAATTTTTGCAATTTTGTTATTGACTTGTCTCAATTTCTTAGATAGCTTACATTTATTGGTTTCTTATGATTATTAGTTATGTTTGCACCTGCAGTTGCCTCAATGGCCATGAGTAATTGTTAACAACACTGGTAAGTTTATCAATTTGCAAACTTTTCAATGATGCCAAAAGGGGGAAGACATGTGCTTTTATATTTCAAGTGATATTTATAACCTGTATACACTGGTTTCTCTATGATAAATGCTTAAAAACATACAAAGTGTCTAAAGTGTATACAAGGAGAGGCACATAGTTTGTCATCATCAAAAGGGGGAATTTGTTGACCCAAGTCACTGCATAGTTTTGAAGATTGACAAATGTCAGACCAGTTGAACCACGTCCATCAGAGCACACATAATTGACCTGAGGTGTTGGCACATGAACCGTATATGCATAGGAGATGAATGCGATTGTGAAGTATCAATGAACAAAGAAAGTGTCTCCTAATGCGAAAAGGTTGCAAATGGATAAGAGAATAGAAGTTGAATTCAGCAAGGTCAGTAACGAAGGAAGGAAGTTGAGTTTAATACGAACTCTTTCTCCAAGGAAGAGTTGTACCAGAACTGTACGACGAACTCAACAACTAACTCTATAAATAATTGAAGTATTCTTGCTTGAATGACAAACGCACAAAAAGAAATTTATCAAGATGGGTGCACCACCTGGAAACTGGGAGGGTCAATCAATTGCAAGGCCACCACTCTTCAATGGCATGTATTACTCTTGGTGGAAGAACAGGATGACGTACCACCTGATTGGGGAAGACTATGAACTCTGGGACATAGTCATTGATGGTCCTCTAGCTACCATGATGAAGACTACTGAAGGTATAGATGTACCAAAGACTAGAGTTTACTGCACTGCTGAGGATCTGAAGAAATGGAAGAAGAATGCAAAGGCCAAACAGTGGCTAGTGCGGGGACTAGGTCCAGACGAGTACACTATAATTCAAAGTTTCACCACTGCCAAAGAGATCTGGGATACATTGCAAGTATCCCATGAAGGAACACCTCGGGTAAAAAGATCAAGAGGTACTCTACTATACTCTCAGTATGAAAACTTCACTATCAAAGAAGGAGAGCCTATCCAAGAGATGTACACAACGTTCACAACCTTGACTAATGAACTGAAGTTTCTTGGAAGAGTCATTCTTGAAGAGGACATGGTTGAAAAGATCCTGACAAGGGTCTTGCCTATTTCCTGGGAAAGCAAAATTACTGCTATCCAGGAATCCAAAAATTATGGCAACCCTGAGATTGGATGAGCTGATTGGAAACCTCACTACCTATGAACTCAGAAGGAAGACAATGAAGATGGATGTTCCAAAGAAGGAGAGGAGTCTAGCACTAAGAATAACTGAGAAAGCAGAACTGGAGGAAGATGAGATAGCCATGATTACCAAAGAATTCAGAGACTTTCTTATGAGGAAGAAGGGAGTCTTTAGAGGAGGAAACTACAACAAAGCAAAAGCTCCAGAAAGGCCAACCAACGAGGGATGCAAAAATAGCATTTACAGAAACTCTTTGTAAAGCTAGGATTAACTCTAGTCCCTTTGTGGAAAACTAGCCTCTAGCTATTTGCGACAAACTTCAAGTTAGCTATAACTTGAAACACATACTACCTAGTAGAGACGCTTCTAGATAAAGCTGAAAGGTACAAGTTGAAATCACCTACTACAAGTAATTAAACTAGACTAAAAGACAACAATTGGAACTGGTTCTTCTAGCTGGTCCAAGTAGCTTCTGATTCGCACACATAAATCTCACACGAACTTCTTGCAAAATTTTCTTTGCTAATTTTGCTCTAAATTCTTTCTTAATTTCTGCTTTTGTGCGTGTATGTACAATAAGAACAATTTTCAATATATAAGATTAGTAGACGAGAGATTTACTAGAGTTCTAATTCTACTCTTCCTTGGTGGAAGAGTTCTAGTTAATCTCAACTCCTCGAATCCTTCCTTATCTTTGATTATGTTCTTACTGAATAACGAGTCCTTCTCCTTATTATCTTGCAATCTTTTCGATCAGGAGATATGTCTTTAATTTTCATATTTCGTTTATCTCCTGCATGTGCACCTAACGTGACTTTAACTCTGCATGTGTCTATGTCTCCTTTGATGGACCTGGTTCAACTTTAAGTTCCTTTGTCAATCTTCAAAACCATTCAATTTCTTGGGCCAACAAATTCCCCATTTTTTATGATGACAAACTCTGTGCTTAGGAGTGTAACCAACTTAATCCAACATTAACACATTTTAGAGTATTGAGCATTTATCATAAAATAACCAGGTTCATTAGGTTATAAATATCACATGTTCAGAATAGTACATGACCATATGACCATTTTCCCCCTTTTGGCATCATTGAAAAGTTGCAATTTTTAGAAAGTCCCAGCTATTTAGGAATTACTCATGGCCACTGGGGCAACTGCAAGTGCAATCATGGATTAATTATCAATAGTAAAAAAAGAATGCAAACTATCAAAGAAAATGAAACAAGATTAAGAGAAAAAGCATCAAAATTCATTGATAGAAGCATTGTTCAACCACAATCCACAAAAAGAAACAAAAACAGTTAATATCATCAATTAAGGAAACAAGAAAAATCCCTAATCTGGTTCACTGAGAGTCGAAGATAGGCTGGACTACTAAGGCTGGGGGGGTGGAGGCTGGGTTTTTAGCTTGGAGAAGGGATAACATATCATTAAGAATCCCTTCATTCTTCTCATTTTCTTTGGCAAGCTCAGTTATGAGAGCATCCCTCTTATGTTCAACCTCAGCCAGGCGATTCTTCAGCCTAAGAATTTCTGTATCCTTAGCCCCACCCTCCTGCACAAGTGCTCTGACTTTGCTATTTACCAGAGTCTTCCTGGATGAACCAGGTTCATTTTCAGGAACATTCACAACATAGTCATAGGCTAGAAGAGTGTTTTTTCAAAAGTGATCCTTGCAGTAGCCATTTCTACCTTCTTCCGAGACACCTTATAATGAGCAAGTACAGTTGTGAGGATGAAGCCATAAGGAATAGCATGAGCATTGCAACCGTTTACCACCCTGTCCAGGAACTGAATGATGAATTAAGGCCAGTTGGTTTGCTTTCCACTGTCTAGGAACTCCATGAGAACTAAGTCCATCTAATTTCCTATGTTCCTTCTCTCCTGCCTTGGCAGTACACGCTTGTTAATGAACTCAAACACCACCTTGTGACGAGGCACCATATCATATTTGTAGACCACCCTTGGTTAAACCTCCTCTTCATTGTCACAGAACCATCTAGTGATTTGTAAAGTAGTGGAAGAGCATCCAAGTTGGGTCATATCTGCCTGGTATAGTCATCATATCCTTTAGAAGGGATCCCAAGAACTTCTCCTAATTCTATGGTATCAAATGAAATTTTGGTCCCCTTCACTTGGCTAGAGACCCTGCCGTCCTTGACAACAAGATTGACCATGAACTTGACTATCTCACTTCTGGCCATCCTCCCATCTAGCTAAAGTACCATGTCCTTCTAGCCCTGCACCTCCAACTTATCCATAAGATAGACCCTTCCAGATTCCTCCAAATCTTTTGGTAATCTCCCCTTCAAAATAGAGGACTTCCCAAACTTCGTCAAATGGTCCTTCTCTCCAGCACTCTCATCTTCTTCATCAGCACTTCAATCTTGTTTTTCATCAATTTGAACTTTCTTTGACTTTACTATAGACCTGGTTCTCTTGGCTACAGTTGAGGGTGTAGCAGACACAGACACAAACTTCTTTGAAGAAGCCTTGTCTTTCATTGGTTTGGGGGTATGTACCTCAACTTCCTCCCTTCGATCATCTTGATGGACCAATTCCATCTCCTCAATCTCCACAGCCTCTATAAGCTCAGTAATTTTCTCCTTTTTCCTTCTCATCTCTCTTTCTTTTACTCTCCTTCAAAGCCTTTTGTAACTCATCCTCACTCTGCCTTAGTGTAGTTCTTGTGGTTCTTCCTCTTGGAAGAGGAGTTTTAGAACCATCAGATGGAGTGACTTTTCTCTTCTTACTTGCTCCGGCAGTTTCAGACTTCTTAGCCTTTGGAGTCCTTTTCTTCTTTGGTTTATAACTCTCTCCTAACTTCTTCATAAGATCTGCCAATGTTTCCTCAAGGGATTAACCAGGTTCATCTCTAGAGTTTCCTAGATTTTCTAATCCCTCGGCCGCTTCACTTGATTCATTTCCCCCTGACTCCTTGGCTCTCTTTTCTATTACTACTATTTCAGTACCACAAATAAACAATCTGGTAATTTCTTCCTCTGTTCCCCTTGCTTCACTGGGACTTCCCTCTCTCTAATTCTTCCCTCATTTTATTTTCACCACCTCTTCGTCTTACTTCTGGAAACTCCAAATTTTTCACAGACCCAACCAACACAAACCTGTTTTCTAAGTTCTCTGCTAGTTCAGACACATTCTCAGAAGAGATATTTGGTACAGATGATACATGTTCATAATCGGATGATCCTGTAGCTTCCTCAATAGCTGATTTGAACGAACCACTAGAATTGTCTGATTCTTGAACCTGACTGGCTTCTAATTTGGTATTCAATTTTCTGGCGAGAGAACTTGTAGCCACTGTTTTCCTGGCGAGTATTTTAACACTTCTTTTTCTAGGGTTCTGAACTAGGGCTAGGTTGAGGAATAGTGGGACTTGGTTTAGACGGAGTAGGACTTGGTGGTGGAGGTGTTGAAGAAGTCAAAGATGGAGTAACCAGTAGTGGAGTACCAGGGTTGTCCGAAGGATTAGTCATCTTTGATTTAAGATGGAAGAAGAAGATTATGGATTGAGAATGAGGGCAAGGAAGATGGAAGGGTTTCGAAGGTTGTAGAGTTGGTGAGTATTTCAGAGGTGATGATGGGGTTTTTAAAAGGAGGAGGTAATTAATATATAACGGCAGCCTTTTTGGGTCAAATAGAGGTCTTATAACCTCTGCAGCTGATCAATGACGGTTACTGCTTCCCTAGATTCTAGGCGGTTTAGTTTAATTAGAGTCTTAGTGTAGACGGAACTGGTTCAAAAATGGGATAAGGGTAGATTATGAAAAGATTTTGATTAGGTAGAGTTCTGCTCATGATTAATTATTAATATTTCAAGGTGTGTATAGTAGAGAACACATACCTCACATTTTAGATGAACCAGCATTGTTGAACCAGGTTCAAGAATCCTCTTGATCAAGCCTCAATTTTCAACAATAGAGAAAACCATCGTTAGTAACCAACGAGTCATTTCAAAACATGGAAAGAAAGTATTCTATTTACAGCATGAGACTGAGCAACGATTAATCTGATTATTTTCAAAAAATTCAGAATTTCTAGCCAATTATTTTTTCATTTTTCCCTTCTTTCTATACATTATGAACTGGTTCAATTAGGTGATCTTAATCATCCCTAAATCTAGCCTGTTTCTTTTAAAATTCTCTCTACTTATTGCTTTTGTAAAGATGTCAGCAATCTATTTATCAATAGCACAAAATTTAATAGAGATCAATCATTTCTCATAATTATCCCTTAAAAATGATGTCTAACATCTATGTGCTTAGTCCTTTTATGATGAACGGGTTTCTTTGTCATACTTATAGGACTAGTGTTATCACAAAAGATAGGGATGCATCCAACATCGATTCCAAAATCTAGCAGTTGTTGTTTAATCCACAATAATTGAGCACAACATGAAGCTGCAGCCACATACCCAGCTTCAGTTGTGAATAGGGCTATAGAATTCTGCTTTTTAGTGGCCTAAGACATAAGGCATGAGCCCAGAAAATGTACCATACATGAGGTGCTCTTTCTATCCACTAGAAAACCTGCATAATCGGCATCAGCATATCCCACAAGATTAAAGTTACTACCTTTTGGATACTAAAGACATAGATCAGTGGTGCCTTTTAAGTATCTCAAGATTCTCTTTACTGCAGTTAGGTGGGATTCTTTTCGATTCGCCTGAAATCTTGCACAAAGTCCTACACTGAAAATAATGTCATTTCTACTAGTAGTGAGATACAGCAGTGAATCAATCATTCCCCTATACAGCTTTTGATCAACAGATGAACCAGGTTCATCTGCATCTAGTTTAGTGGCTGTTGCAATAGGAGTGTCAATTTCTTTGGAATCTTCCATTTTAAACCTTTCAAGGAACTCTTTCACATACTTTTGCTGATGGATCATAGTTCTATTTGATTTTCTTTTTTTTTAATTTGTAAGCCTAAAAATAAATTAAGCTTACCCATCATGCTCATTTAAAATTCACTCCCCATTAGTTTAGAAAATTCTTTACTTAGCTTTCAGTGGTTGCTCCAAAGATTATGTCATCTACATATATATGTACTACCAAGAGATCTTTACCTTTTTTCCTTTAAGAATAAAGTACTATCAATTTTACCTCTCTTATAGTCATGCTCAAGCAAGAATTTTGATAACCTTTCATACCATGCTCTAGGATCTTGCTTGAGACCATGTAGTGCTTTATCAAGTTTGTACACATGATCAGGATTCTCCTTGTTCTCAAACCCTAGAGGTTTCTTGACAAACACCTCTTCCTTTAGATAGCCATTTAGGAAGGTACTCTTGACATCCATCTGGTGAAGGGTGAATTCCGTGTAAGCAGCAAAGGCTATGAGGAGTCTTATAGCTTCCAGCCTTGCCACTAGAGCAAAGGTTTCATCATAGTCTATGCCTTCCTACTGAGTGTATCCTTGAACCACCAGTCTTTCCTTTTTTCTTGTAACTGTTCCATCTTCATCAGGTTTGTTTCTGAAGACCCATTTTGTGCCAATTACTGATCTATCCAGGGATCTTGGTACTAGATGGCAGACTTGACTTCTTTTAAATTAGTTGAGTTCATCTTGCATTGCATTCACCCAGTCTGCATCATGCAAAGCCTCAGCAATATTTTTAGGTTCAATAAGAGATAGGAAAGCATCAAAAGCACACAGATTTTTCAAAGAGGATCTGGTTTTGATTCCAGAGGTTGGATCAGTGATAATGTTCTCAATAGGGTGAGAACTTTGATATCTGTATGGTTTCACAACCAACTGGTTACTCCTTGAAGTTCCTTCAGTGCCTTGTTGTTGTGGAACATGATTAGGTCCAAGTTCCAATAAGGTTTGGAAGTTAATTTGTTCAGTTCCCCCTGTCATGCTGCCAAGGAGGGATGAACCTGTTCCATCACATGTTCCTTCCTCCAGTGTTGCTCAAGTTTGGACTGAATTTTTGACCAGTCCAATTTCTCCATCCTCTTGTTCCTGTCTCTCAGAAAGAATGTTAGTTTCATCAAAAACTACATGCACGCTTTCTTCAACACACATAGTTCTTTTTTTATAGACTTTATAGGCCTTACTATGTGAAGAATATCCCAAGAAAACTCCCTCATCACTTCTGGGATCAAACTTACTTAGGGAGTCTTTACCATTTTTGTGTACAAAGCACTTGCAACAAAAATCCCTAAGGTGGGATATATTTTGCTTTCTCCCTTTAACTAACTCATAGGGAGTATTCTCTACAAGTGGTCTAGTCATGCACCTGTTTATGATATAGCATGCAGTATTAATATCTTCTGCCCAGAAGCTATGAGGTAGTTTACTAGAAAGAAGCATAGTCCTAGCCATATATTCAAGTGTCCTATTCTTTCTTTCAACTACTCCATTTTATTGTGGAGTTCTAGGAGCAGAAAAGCTGTGATCTATACCATGCTCATCACAAAATTCAGCAAATTTAGCATTTTCAAATTCAGTGCGATGATCACCTCTAATTGATGCAAGTTGATTTCCTAATTGTTTTTGAATTTTTCTAACAAAGGAAGTAAACATGTTGAATGCCTCATCTTTGGATGTAAGAAACAATGTCCAGGTAAATCTAGAATAGTCATCAACAAGCACCATCACATATCTCTTACCACCTCTGCTTAAGGTTCCCATAGGACCACAAAGATCCATGTGGACTTTTGTAGTACCAGTCTTACCATAATGGGTACAGATTTTGTTCTCAAGAAGGGTGAGATACTTGCTTTTAAGATCCTATTTAGGCAGTTGATTCCTGAAGCCAAGTCCTCTCTTATTGCTGCTATGATGTTCCTTTAGCCATGTCAAAGCATCGGAGGATCTGTTCCATTTACAAGTTCAGTCTAGTTCATGCTTGACCTCACCAATTTCCTCCCTCAACATTCTTATTTGTTTATCCTTCCTATACAACTCATCTTTTAGTTTACCTATATTTTCTTCTAAGGTGAGTTGAGAGTTGTCAACTATCTTTTTACTGGTTCCTAGTTTCAGTTTTAGATTTTCATATTTTAACTCTAGGACATTTGTCTCAAGTGGAAGAAACTGGTTCTTCAGAGCAGTGTTTTCACTTAAAGTCTCACTTACTCTGAGTTCCAGGTTTTTACACTTCGCTTTTAAAATTACACACTCCTTAGACAAATGTTCCTTTTTCCTTATTAATTACTTCAGATTCATCAATAAAGTCTAGCAGTAATTCAGAGAGTTTTTCTTTGGAAAGGAATTTAATCTTGTCTTTGTGATGGAATATACTTATCTCAAGTTCCTCATCTGATTCACCAATTTCCATAAGTGCTTGTTCATCTTCATCATCTGAACTTTCTCCCCAAGCAGCGACCATAGCCTTTGTTGATACTTTGTTTTTCTTGAGATGAACTTGTTCCTTCTTCCGGTTCCTTCATTCAGACCTTTACTTTTTCCATTCAACTTCCCATTGAGGGCAGTTCTTGATGTGATGATCAGTCTTCCCACATTTGTAGCAGCCCTCATTAGTTGATTTTTCCGGTACCCTTGCCTTGTTGTAGTTTCCACCTCTTGCGGAGCCCTTTCCTCTCATAAGATATTTCTTGAAATCCTTAGTGATCCTAGCCATTTCATCTTCTTCCAGATCTGCTCCTTCAGTGACTCTCAATGCAAGACTCCTTTCCTTCTTGGGAACATCCATCTTCATTGTCTGCCTTCTAAGTTCATAGGCAGTAAGATTTCCAATTAGCTCATCCAGTTTGAGAGTTGCAATGTTCTTGGATTATTGAATTGCAGTGATCTTGCTCTCCCAAGATACTGGAAGAACCCTTGTCAAAATCTTCTCAACCTTGTCTTCCTCAAGAAGAATCTTTCCAAGAGAGTTCAGTTCATTAGTCAATGTAGTGAACCTCGTGTACATCTATTGAATGGTCTCTCCTTCCTTCATAGAGAAATTCTCATATTGAGAATATAGTAGAGTACCTCTGGATCTCTTCACTTGAGTAGTTCCTTCATAAGCCACTTGCAAAGTGTCCCAAATTTCTTTGGCAGTAGTGCAACTTTGAATTCTGCTATACTCATCTGGTCTAAGTTCACACACAAGCCACTTCTTGGCCTTAGCATTCTTTTCCCACTTTCTCAAATCCCCGGCAGTGCAGTCAGCTCTTGTCTTTGGCACGTCTACTCCTTTAGAATTCTTCTTCATGGTGGACATAGGACCATCAGTAATTATGTCCCATAGCTCATAGTCTTCACCAATTATAGGATCTATCATCATGTTCTTCCAGCAGGAGTAGTACTGCCCATTGAAGAGTGGAGGTCTAGCGGTTGATTGTCCTTCCCAATTCCCAAGTGGTGCACTTATCTTGATCTTTTCCTAAGGTGTTAGCCACTTCAAGGATAACCCTCTATGATACCAATTGATATTCTAAAACGTCAATACCACACAAGAGGAGGGGGTGATTTGTGTATTGTCTGATTTGCGCGTGCACTAGTTATAGAAGGACCAGGTTCTTTTATGTGTTCCAACCTATATTGTTTGCAGAATAATAAATACAGAAAATAAAGAACACAAGGATTTTACGTGGAAAACACCTGGCTCAAAAGGTTAAAAACCATGACCTACTTTCTAGTAGGATTTTCCCAAACACACCACTAAAATCATTGAGCCAAAAACAGCATTTATGAAAACTCTTTGTAAACCTAGGGTTAACTCTAATCCCTTTGTGGAAAACTAGCCTCTAGCTATTTGCGACAAACTTCAAGTTAGCAATAACTTAAAAAACAGAGTACCTATTATAGACGCTTCTAGATAAAGCTGAAAGGTAAAAGTTGAAATCACCTACTACAAGTAATTAAACTAGACTAAAAGACAACAGTTGGAACTGGTTCTTCTAGCTGGTCCAAGTAGCTTCATATTCGCACACATAAATCTCACACGAACTTCTTGCAAAATTTGCTTTGCTAATTTTGCTCTCAATTCTTTCTTAACTTCTGCTTTTGTGCGTGTCTATACAATAAGAACAATTTTCAATATATAGGATTAGTAGACGAGAGATTCACTAGAGTTTTAATGCTACTCTTCCTTGGTGGAAGAGTTCTAGTTAATCTCAACTCCTCGAATCCTTCCTTAATCTTTGATTCTGTTACTGAATAAGGAGTCCTTCTCCTTATTATCTTGCAATCTTTTTGATTAGGAGATATCTCTTTAATTTGCATATTTCATTTATCTCCTGCATGTGCACCTCACGTGCCTTTAACTCTGCATGTGTCTATGTCTCCAGTGATGGACCTAGTTCAACTTTAAGTTCCTTTGTCAATCTTCAATACCATTCAATTTCTTGGGCCAAAAATCGGTCACCAAGTCCACAAACGAACACACCTCATTGCTATTTGGTTGCCGCATGGACTTGCACATATAGAACACCACTTTTTTATCACCAACCCGGAATGTAAGCTCTCCAGATTCAACATCACAAAGAGTATTCTCCAAAGCAAGGAAAGGTCTCCCAAGAATAATCGGCACTCCATAATGAACCTCGCAATTTAGAATGATAAAATATGGCAGAAGAATGAATTTATCAACACGAACAAAGATATCTTCAATCACTCCCAAAGACCTCTTGATAGTATGATCGGCCAGTTGCAATCTCATAGAGGTGGGTCTTGGTTGACCAATCCCCAAAGTTTTGAAAACCGAATAGGACATCAAATTGATACTTTCCCCAAGATCACAAAGAGCTTTAGCAAACTCGGGACATCCAATTGTACAAGGAATCTTTAAAGCGCCGGGATCCTCCAATTTAGGAGCCATTGATTGAGAGACTTTTCACCATTTGAATGAACTTCTTGAATTGATTCTTAACATTTTGCTTCAAAATTCTTTGAGGGTATGGAGGTGGAGGCTTAGGTAATGTTGCCTTAGCCTTTTGCACTACCGGCTTCGATATGTCAATAATGTGATCGCTAGACGGGTTCACCTCCTCTTGAGTCTCTTCCACACTATCATCAATATCAATCCAAAATTTATCATTAGGTTGCACCACATTGTTCGGGATATCTTCTTCTTGTACCACTTTCTCATCATCTACAAGTTGCCTTGTGGGTGCATTCCCACCTCTTCCACTTCTCGTAGTAACGGTCATGGCATGCCTCGTGTTGTTTCCCATTTGAACTTCTACATTGCGGATTGATGTGTTGTGTGAGGTAAGCTGGGCATCCGAAAATGCATTCTTTTCCATCATTTTCTTGAACATATATTCAATACGCCCCATATCGTTGTTTGAAAAACTTGAACTATGGGAAGGATAAGGAGGCGAGTTGCTCGGTTGTTGATACATCAGGGACCTTTGAAAACCCGACCCCTAGTTGCCTTGATTATTGTTCCATCTACCTTGATTTTTACACCCCCAATTTCCTTGATAAGGAGAGCACCCCTTCTCCCAAAGTTACGGGGTCATTTTTCCAAGTTCCTTCTACATGGTTCTCTCAAGCGCCCTAGTACACTCTACTTGTTCACCTGTGTCGGTTTGGGGTACGGTCAGTTCACCAGGAGGATCGCCCTCCCAAGTTGAAGTTTTTTCCTAGAAGTTTCAACCTTGTTGACTATGACAACAGCCTCGACAGAGAGCCTTCAACAATGTCCTTCATGGATTGTTGTATGAGTTGACTGAAGGCGGCGGATAGAGGGAACCAAAGACGTTGACGATCGATTCCTTCCAAATGGAGTTGTTTCCAACCCTTACTCCATAAAAAAGACCAATTTTCTATTGGACAAGAGAAGCTACTAGAGTTGACTAGGTTTTTCTAAGTCCCTTTAGTCCAGTCCTTGAGTTCTTTATTTGGAAGTAGTGAATGTGGTAAGAGGTGTATAACCATTACCATTTCCTTTAGTCTTGAAAGGTCTATTTCGCCTACCTTTATTTCTAGGCGCAGACTCGGAATACCACCTAAATAACTACGGCCAGAGAGTCAAATAGGTCTGGAAGAAAGAGTTTGAGGTCAGGTCGGACGACATACATCTTGGTTGGTTCCACCATAACTTAACCTCCTTCCAATAAAATATATTCTAAAATGTCCGGAAGCAGAGGAAACAAAGGAGGGATTGATCAACCTATCCACTCCAATTTCCTTGATTGTTGTTGTTATGCCAATTCCTTTGGTTGTTGTTTCCGCTCCAATTGCCTTGATTGTCAAAATTTCAATTGCCTTGATTGTTTTGAGGTCAGCATTATTTTTGGTTTGGGCATTAGAAGTTATTTCTTTGCCCTTGAAAGTTTTTCACATATTGCACTTCCTCCTCTTGTTCATTATAGGAATCATCTTGATCAAAACCACTATCTTCTTGCACACAATTCTCCACTCGATTTTGCACTTGTGGACCCTTGGTCCTCCTTTTGTTCACCACCATGTTTACTCCCTCCATGGAATTGACTCGCTTTGGATTTTGCACTTGATTTAGTTGGGCCTTTGCTAGTTGTGTCATGGTAGTTGTCAACTCAACAATGGCTTTCCCATGGTCTTGCAACTCTTTGTGAAGGTGGATCATGTTTGGGTCACCTTGTGGAATATTGGTATGGGATTGCCAAGCCAATGACGTTTTTGCCATCTCATCCAAAATCTCACACGCCTTCATATAAGGCGTAGTAATGAAGCTACCACCGGCAAGTTGATTCACTACACATTGGTTGGTTGTGTTAATCCCACGATAGAAATTTTATTGAATCATGTTCTCCGTCATATCGTTATTTGGACATTCCTTAACCATTTTCCTATAAATTTTCCCATATCTCGTGTATGTGGTTCATTCGGCTCTTCCTTGAATTCCAAAATCTCATCTCGAAGTGTAGCCATGTGTCCCCGATAGAAAAACATAGAAATAAACTTTTCCGCAAACTCATACCAAGTGTGAATTAAATGGTTCGAAAAACGTTCCAATCAATCTAAAGCTTTCCCCGTAGAGAGAAGGGAAAAAGCCTTAGCCTCAATGCATCCTTGGAGACATTTGTTTGTTTGCTCCCCCAACAAGTATCCACAAACCCCTTCAAATATTTATACAGATTTTAAGTTAGAGCACTGGTGAAGAAACCTCGTTGATCAAGAAAAGTGAGCATCAGGTTGGTGATTTGAAAGTTGCCCGCCCTAATACGGAAAGGGAATATTGCACTTGCATATCCTTCATTGGGTAATATTCGGTGTGGAGCCTCTCATGGTGCAGGTGACGGTGGAGCGAGGACATTTTCATGAGGCACTTGGCCTCTTCTATTGTCTTGAGGTTCATGAGAAACACATCAACTTGCTCATCTTCGACGTCCATATCCCCCAAAGGTAAATTTCCGAGCTCATTGTTCTCCATGGTTGTACTTACGATTTCTCACACAAGTTTGTAACACAAAAGGAAAAGAAGATATTCCAAAAACACACCCAAATATATAGCTAACACCATTTTAGCTCCCTGGTAATGGCGCGAAAATTGGTCCACGTCCAATCCGCACTCAATAGTGAAACGGTCGTTGGAAGAATAATACTCAACAAGAGTCGGGGTCGATTTCCACAGGGAGTTACTAGGGTGTTAGGAGTATACACTTGAAAAAAGCGAAAGGAATATCTAAATTGCACTTCCACAACAAGTTTTGATTTTTAATTCTAATTTTACTCAGGCAATTATAAGCTAAGAAAACAAACTAGAAGCGAATCAATGTTTTTGGTGTTTTTCCAAAGATTTTAAAGGCCTAGGGATGTGACCATAACCTAGGTGTTTGCCTAATAGGATAAATACGCTAATGCTTGTTTTGTTGGTTTGGGGTGCATATATCTCTCAACTTTATGTTACCCACTCAATACATCTCAGTCAGAGAGTGATTTTGCCAAATTTGGCTTTCTCAAGTCCAAATGGGTATCAACCAAAACAGTTGATAAGAGCTCAAGTCGGGTTCTTACTATCTCTAGTTTGAACCCTTTAATTGGGTTAATCAATCTCCCAGTTAACCCAATTCCTTGTTAGCTAAGTTACCTTAGACTAGGTCTCTCTTTCTCAAGTAAAGACTAAGTCAAATAGGAATGAATCAATATTTGCAACCATTAATTCTAAAATATATGCATGAACTAAGCTAAACAATCAACACCCAATTATAAACAAGCACTAAATTAATTACCCATAAGATATACACACTAGGGTTGGGTCACAACCCTAGTAAAAATCTAGTTACTCATAATGAAATTTGTAGAAAATAAAGAAGAAAAACTATTAAACTCATAGTGGAAGATTAAAATGATGAAATCTAATGTTAAAATACTCAAATAAGCTAAAACTTCCTAAAATAGCTAAAAGAAACGGCTACAATGTTTGTATGTTTAAACTTTACCTAATTTTGTGAAACTCGTCTATTTATACATCGCCAAAAATCGCGGACAAAAATGTAATGTCCCTCGGGAGGTTCTGCAGCCGCACAATTCCATGTGTGGTTCACAGATTTCTTCAGTTGGCAGGAAGGAGGTTTCTACGACCGCACATTTGTAGACTGCGGCCGTGAGGAAAACTTCTGCAGCTGCACAATTTTTGTGCGGTCCGCACTTCACAAAGGCTTTAGGACCTTGTCTTCTTGTATATTCTCTGAACTTTGCATCTTTGTCAGTAAAAGCCTAGTTCTACGGCCGCAAAATTCATGTGTCGTCCGTACATCGCTGAAAGTTTTGTTGAATTTCTCTTCTTGGTTTGCGGCCGCAGATGGAATTCTGCGGACCGCAATTTCTTTTGCGGCAGCAGAATTCCTTCTGCGGACCGCACATTTGTGCTTCTGCGCCTTTATTGACTTGTTCTTTGGAACACTTTTTTGAGCCGGATTTCATCTTGATAGACCAAACTTCCAGTATTCCTACAATTTGCATAATTTCATTACTTTCGAGAACATAATTCAATACTTTCGGACTAAAATAAAAGCTAAAAGGTACTAATAAACAATCAAAATTCTCACTTATCAACTCCCCAAGTCTTTGCGTGTAAATTAGTTCTCACCTCCAACGTCGTGGATATGAAGATTTCGATCCTTGCGTCCTAGATATAGGACTTTATAAATGCTTAGCCATGTTTCACACTGCTTGTTATCAAGTTTCTCGTTGGCTACCTCATAACTTCTGAAAAGTAGCCATAGTTAAAGCCGTATATCTCCTGCCTAATGCTATTTTCCGTCATAATCAAGGCTGGTGAAATATTGGGAGATCCACACATGTTATTTGGCAAAAACTTCCTCCAATTCCATTTCACTATCTTATTACACTTTTATTTGGTATGTTTTAAATAGAATACTTATCTCTTTTTATATTTAGTAAGATTGTAAATGTAATACCTTGTTTTATCTTTCATGACCCTCCCTTATTTAAAGGATTCTTTAGATATGATATACACCTTTAGTTTATAACAAGATTAAAAACTTTTCTTTACATTTTTAAATTTGTGTCCAGTAAACCTAAGGTAAATAAATGATATCTAGACACTCTCTCAAATTTGGCTTTTTTCCTACAATGCTCTCACAAACATTTGCTTTTTATTTTCTATCGAAATAACCTTTGAACAAAATATTTTGTACCTCATTTTTCAAACTCAGACTTGATTATCCACGTTGGCTTATACATGTTGTTTTCTTATAAATAGCCTCTAAATCTCTCTCGTATTACTAACAGCACAGAGCTCTGAAGTTTAAGAAAATGGCCAGCTCTCCTCTTCAATCCCCAATAGCCAAAAAGTAATTTTCCGTATTATCTTTATTCATAATCTTCTTCTTGTCTTCTGCACTTAAAAATCACTATTGTAACTCAGTTTTGCAGACTAGAAGGTAAGGTAGCATTTATAACTGGTGGAGCTAGTGGCATAGGAGCGGCAACAACTAGGCTATTTGTTCAACATGGTGCAAAAGTTACAATTGCAGACATTCAGGACAACCTCGGAACATCCTTAATTAGTACACGAGATTGGCACAGAAAAGGCAATCTTTGTCCATTGCAATGTCACGATTGAATCTGATGTTCAAAATGCAGTAGATGCAGCAATTGAAAAGTTCGGTAAGCTCGACATAATGTTCAGTAACGCTGGTGTATTGGGTAAGCCAATATCCAGCATCTTAGAGGTCGATTACGACATAATTAAGACAGTGTTCGATGTAAACATTATTGGCGCCTTCTTTTGCGCCTGCTAGGGTGATGATTCCATTCAAGAAAGGTTCCATTATATTCACAGCAAGTGTTGCAACGGTAGTCTCTGGTCTTGCCCCGCACGCATATGCAGCATCAAAGTGTGCGGTTTTGGGGCTATCCAAGAACATTGGAATCGAATTAGGAAAGTACGGAATAAAAGTTAATTGTATTTCTCCTTATTACATTGGCACACCACTTGCGTTAAATAGGCTTGGAATAACGGAGAGAGAAATGGCGGACAAATGGTTTGCAGAAGCAGGAAATTTGAAAGGACCAATGGTGTAGAGGATGTTGCGAAGGCAGTATTGTATTTGGCAAGTGATGATTCCAAATACGCTAGCGGTATGTGTAGAAAATAAATTGCGTCGAAAAAATTAAAATCAAGACCGAAAAATATTGCAACAATCGTAGTATTTTATTTCAAATAATATAAGTGTACAATCTCTATGAATCCTCTGATTCTTCTTTTCACTAGTAAATAAATTTAAGGGTCTTTGAGCTTGATCTTGAATCTATATTTGTTTCCACGAATGATGATCTTGTTCTTAAGCTTGAGCTTGATTGCTTGAACTTGACCTTGATTCGTTCTTCGTTCTTGAGCTTGAATTTGATTTCTTGAACTTGAACTTGATTGCTTGAAGCTTGAAACTTGTAGAGAAATTTGCGGCGTTTGATCCACGAGTTTTCTCTTGGTTCTTGTTATAACTTCTGGTGTCTTTTCTGAGTTATGAAGACCCCTATTTATAGTTGTGGAAGATAAGAACAAACTCTTTCCGATCACTCAAATTGAAGTGTGACATGGCCGCATTTGATTGGCCAGAACATGTCACTTGCACACGTGCGCAGTTTCATTAGCCATGTAATTTGACTTGGCATGTCTTGTCATTTTGACACGTGGCATAGTCCTATTGGCTTTTCCGCTTGACTTGGCGTGCCACGCCATTTGACACGTGGACATCCATTTGGGCCTCTAGGAAGATGAAATCTGGGCCTAATGAATTGGGCTCATCACTTTAGCCCAATTAAATGGACTAGCCCAATCAATTAAGATTTATTTATTAATCCATTTATATTTGACTTATACAATTAATTCAATTATATTAGCCCATAATATTTATTTGGATCAATATATCTCAGGTTTTAAAATATAATCCAAATTATTTTATTGAGTTTGAATCCAATAAATTTTAAATGCCTACAAATTCCCCCTACTTCAAGATTTGTTAAGGTATAAATTTGTCATAACCGAAAACGAATCATGAAGTATTAGCGGATGATCACATTTGTCGTGAGTTAGATGAAAACGTAGTGTACCATTTTGCCTTTGAATAGGGACAAAGTACAAACTATAAATTTAACATAAAATTCTTACCCCGGTGACTACATTTCCCATTAGGAAATAATCTTTCCATAGTGAAATGATTAAACACAATTCTATATATTCACAATTCCAACATCAATTTGTCTTCGAAGACACAACAGTTGTCGAATCCAATTTGGAAAAATATTAGATACGGACAGTAAAATTGTTCGGACAACAATTATTGTAGGTAAATTCCATTAGATACGGAATCCCATAAGGAAAACAATTAATTGTTTGCCTAACCTTTGTTGGATTTGGGAACGTTGGCAAGTCCTTCTTCGAAGATACAAGTAGTAGCCGAATCGAGTTGTAACAGCCGCCTTATGTACCTGATCCCACATCGAACCCATATATTTTACAGTGCCTTTTGAAAACTCTATAAATACAGTATACTCTCTATCCTATTAGCATCACCTTAAGCATTTGCAGGACACTTTGAGTCTACTTTTGACGACTTGGAAGCATTGACGTGAAGGTAACTTCTTCTTCTTTTCTTGTGATTTTCTTCCTTTACTGGTTCTTTTTTTTTTTTTAGGTCAAACAAGAAAGGTGTGTTCTTATTTAACGAGATGATCCATACATGAAGAAGACAATCTTGGGGTGTAAGGGATGAGTTCTCATCTTTGCCCGAATATTGGAGAGATTAATCTCAATGTGGCCCGAGTACTGGAGCGATCACTCTCAAAATGACCCGACTATCGGAGATATTACTCTCAATGTGGCTCGACCACCGGAGAGATTACTCTCAATATGGCCCGACTACCGGAGAAATTACTCTCAATGTGGTCCGACTACTGGAGAGATTACTCTCAAAATGACCAGACAACTGGAGAGATTTCAAAATGGCCCGAATACCGGAGAGATTACTTTCAATGTGGCCCGACTACCGGAGAGATTGCTCTCAAAATGACCCAACTATCGAAGAATCCAACTTAAGGTGCAAAGGGACTCACATGTCCACCTTAAGATTGGAAAGTTATAGTTCCTTTTAAGGACAAACCCGCGAAGAGGCCAACTTAAGGTTCAAAGGGACTTATATGTCCACCTTAAGATTTGAAAATTATAAAGCATCAACTCGAAGATGATTTGGCGGACTTTGCAGACTTCAACTCGAAGTGGAGGGCTTAAACAATTCAACTTTAAGATAGGAAAATTTGAAGACTGAAACTTGGAGACTTGGAGGGATTAAGTATTTCAACTTCTCTTTTGCTTTACATCGTCCGACTTTTATCTTAGTCGAATAATTTTCAGCTTTACGCGCTTGTAATGAAAGATTCATATCTTGTTGTGGGAGAATCCAAATAATGAACCATTTGATTTTTCATAAATTAGACTTCACTATATAAAACATATCCAAAAATTAGAATCAAACACCTTCAGTATTGACCCAGATAATATTTTGAAGGTAACTTTAAATTCTGTCACATCAACAATTTCAGATTTGTGCAGTTTTACCAAAAAGTTATATCTTGGTGTAGAAATGTCAAAATTATGAACCGTTTGATTTCCTGAAAACTAGACTTCAAGATTTAAGACATATCCAAAATTTTGAATCAAACACTTTGAGAATCGTCCCAGATATTATTTTGAAGCTAACTTTAAATTTTGTCACGTCGACGATTTCAGATTTGCACAACTTCACCAAAATATTTGTATCTTGATGTAGGAATGTCAAAATTACGAACCGTTTGATCCATTGGAAATTTAAATTCCAAATATATAACATATCCAAAATATAAAACTTAATTCCTTAAGGATAATTTCAGATAATATTTTAAAGTCAACTTTGGTTCCTGATATGCTGACAGTTTCAGATAATATTTGTATCTTGGTATGGGAGCCTTGAATTGTAAGACCTTTTTAATTGTCAAAAATTGAAATTCAAGAGTTTAATTCTCACCAAATATCTTGGGTCCAAGTCTCTCTTAATTTGAAATGAAGGCAGGCCATAATAACTTGAAGGTTTGGCGAACGTGAAGGCATAACGTATCCCTGGACTTCAATGCAAATGCTTGGCAACCTCAAAAAATATTAATGATTTCATTGAAGACACCAATTTACCATAACGGCTTGCCACCTTTAAATCAAATGGTATCCATAGTTTAACAGAAGAATGGTATTGCAGCTCAATTTTCAAATACTGATTGAATGAATTACATTCCATTGTACTTCATTAGGACAACGATTGGGGGATTATGTAACTTTTGAACTTATGCAACTGAACTCAGAATGAAACTCTAAGCTACCTACGTACTTCAGCGAAGAGGATCAAGTCATACCGTAGTTCAGAAAGAGTAGAAAATTTTTTTATTTTTTTATTTTTTTTATGTCCTAACTTTTGCCTAGGCCGCCTCTTTCGAGGTTTTCAACCTAGTGGACTTTTTATTTTTTTTATTTACTTATTTATTTTTGTGAGACGTACACAGTTTAGACTCATGCGGGCCAAGAGTATAGGAACATGCAGTTTAGGCTCATGCGTCGAGGAGCGTGGCATTTCAAGGATAATACTTCTTCAAAAACTTGCCATTGATAGGGCCGATTCTCATGCCCTCTAAATCAACCAACTTGTAAGCCCCACTTGAATAAGCTTCTTGCACGACATACGGACCATCCCATTTTGAAGTGAACTTCCCTACAGGTTTATGGGAAGTTATAATAGGTCTTCTTATGGTAAGGACTTGATCTCCTACTTGAAAGGACCTCGGGCGAACTCTTTTATTGAAGGCGCGAGAAAATCAATCTTGATAACATTCAAGACTATGTTGAGCTTCCAACCTCTTCTCATCAAGAGCCTCCAACTCTGCTAATCGAAGGCGAGCATTTTCTTCATCAGTGATCCCTTCTTGAATAGCTAGTCGTAATGAAAGTATTTGACGCTCAAGTGACAAGACGACTTCGACCCCATAAACGAGTGAATAATGAGTCGCTTGTGTTGGCGTGCGATGGGTCGTCCTATATGCCCATAGAGCTTCTTCCATACGGTTATCCCAATCTCATTTGGATTTGGAGACGAATTTCTTCAACAGGTTGCATAGAGTTTTGTTGAATGCCTCAGCTAGACCATTGGCGGCAGCATTGTATATTGAAGAGTTACGTTTCTTGAAGCCAAAGAGATCACAAATCTTGTTCATCAACCTATTATTGAATGGATTTGCATTATCTATTATTATGTAATGAGGAATGCCAAAGCGATAGATTATGTTTACTAGGATGAAACTTGCAACATTTTCTTTCTTTACCTCCTTAAGAGCAACATCTTCAGCCTATTTTGAGAAGTAGTCAGTTGCAGAAAAGATGTATAGGTGCCCACCAGAGGACTTTGGCAGTGGTCCAACAACATCCAATCCCCAAACATAAAATGGCCAGGATGCAACAGTTGGGTGCAACACTTCAGGAGGTTGATGAATAAAATTCGCATGGAATTGACAAGCCTTGCATCTTCGAGCGTAGTCCAAGCAATCTTTTACCATCGTCGGCCAATAATAGCCCATTTTTTTATATGGAAGTGGAGCTTTGGTCCTGACTAGTGTGACCCACATACCCCAGAATATGCCTCTTGCAAAGCTTTGAGTGCTTCTTCTTCTCGTAAGCATCGCAAGAGTACTCCCTCAAACGACCTTCTGTATAGAGTATCTTTGTAGTAAAGAAACGTGAGGTGCACGACGACCATTTCAAGCCCAAGTATTAGTGCTTGATACTCAGCAACATTGTTGGAACAGAGTTGTATCAAGGTGAAGGATTAGGGAAAAAATTCACCTTAGGGAGTGACAAATACTATGCCAGCACCAACTCCCCCACGATGCGCAGCACCATCAAAGTACATCTTCCATGGAAACTGAACATGAATGATCATTGCGTCTTCATCAGTTAGTTCGTCAGTTAGCTCCCAATCATCAGGTATAGGGTGATATGCCAAGAAGTCTGCCAACTCTTGTCCTTTTATAGCCTTTTGAGGGATGTACACGATTTCAAATTGTTGAAACTAGAGGTACCACCTTGCTAGTCGATCACTAAGGACGGGTTTTGACATCACGAACTTGATGAGATTTGCTCTAGAAACCAAACGAACTACATGAGCTTGAAAGTAGTTCTTCAAATTTTTAATTGAGAAGAGTAACGCCAAACACAACTTTTCGATTGGTGAATAATTCAGCTCGTTTGGTGTCATCATCCTTCTCAAGTAGTAAAGAGATTTTTCTTTCCCCTCACTACTTTCTTGGGCCAACAGCGCTCCAACAGACCTTTATTGTGTTGAAATGTATAGTATCAACGGCTTTCCAAGTATCCGGGCTACCAAAACTGGCAGCTTCATCAAGCATGTTGTGATACTTTCAAAGGCATTGCTACAAGATTGGTCCCACTTGAAAGGAATGCCCTTCTTCATGAGGCAACTGAATGGTTGGCACCTTGCAGCTAGGTTTGAGATGAATCTCCTAAGGTATGATAGCTTTCGTTGAAAACTTTTTAATTCATCAATATCCCGAGGCTCAGGCATTTTAAAAATTGCATCTACCTTGGCTTGATAAATTTCGATCCCTCGATGCCGGACAATGAAACAAAGGAACTTTCCAGAAGTAACTCCAAAGGCACATTTCAATGGATTCGTCCTAAGTTGGTACCTCCAGAGCAACACAAATACCATTCTCAAGTCTTTCAAGTGGTTGCTCTTCTCTCTTGATTCTACCACCAAGTTGTCAACATAGCATTCAACATTCTTGTGGATAAGATCGTCAAAAATATTCTACATAGCCCTTTGGTAAGTAGCACCACCGTTCTTCAAGCCAAAAGGCATTACCTTATAGAAATAAATACCCTTTGGGGTACGGAATGTAGTAAGCTCTTCATCTTTTGGTGTCATGCGAATTTGGTTATAGCCCGACGAACCGTCAATGAAAGACATCGCCTCGTATCCAGTTGTAGCATCGATCATCAACTCTGGAATAGGAAGCGTGAATTCATCTTTGGGACACACATTATTGAGATCCTTGAAGTCGATGCACACTCGAATCTGGCCATTCTTCTTCTTTACATGGACAATACTTGAAACCCACGTTGAGTATTTAACTTCCCGAATAAATACAGCTTTAATGAGTTTGTTAACTTCGGTTCAATCAGGGGAACCAAGTCCGGCCTAAAACGCCTTTGAGCTTGCTTAATAGGACGAGCACCATTCTTGATCGCAAGGTGATGGACTGCCACTTTAGGGTCAGAGCCATGCATTTTTTTGTAACTCCAAGCAAAGACGTCCCTAAACTCCTTGAGTAACTCAATATAAGTTCTTTCTTCATCAACTTCTAGTAAAGCACTTAGGTAGGTGGGTCTTGGTTCTTCATCAGTGCCAAGGTTAACCTTTTTTAAGGCATCAATTGTTGCCTTCACCCCTTCTTCAAGTTCCAGGGGAGCATCTTCCGCATCTTTATCTTCTTGGGAGTCCCCATCGTCGAAGGATATGTGATAATACGGTGAAACATCGTCCAATTTCTCGTGATCCTCCATTAGAGATAAAACACCATGCTCACTTTATGCAGTAACATGATATGAAGAACCCACACTTTCTTCGCATGCATCACCTTTAGTGTAGACCACAGTGTATGCCTTCAACTTCAGCACTTCATCACAAGAAACCATGACTTTTGTTTGTCGCTTCATTCTAGAAGGAACCAAACTTTGGAAATCTTTAGAGATCTTATGGATTTTGGGCGAAGCGAGTGTTCTTGTATTTCGATAATTTCTCTGGAACTTATTCCGCTTCTTTAATGTACCCAATCTCTCAAGTACGAAAGTTCTCACAGTTGATTTTCCAATTCTGTCAAAGACGGAAGGCGTGTTAGAAGCGGCAGATTCGTCTTCTACAGTGATATAATTGTTACTCGCCCTCCTTGTTGAGATGCACACTGGTGACGGTTGCTTGTATCCCAAACCTTCATGAGGTTGCCTCGTTGCAGCTTCTGATGGGAGCTTCCCTAACATTGACGGCTCATCGGGATTGTATCCAGCTTTTATAAATAACTTGTAAGCATTAGGATCAAACCTTCCTCTGTTCACTTTGTAGGGAGTGACACATTCTGTAAACGATTTTTGGCTACAAACCCTGCAAGTGGCTTTGAGCACGACTTTACTGCCTCCATTCGCTTTACCGGAAGAGTTAACTCCTTTAGCGTGTTGGTTTGGAGATTAGATTATTCACCCTCGTCTTTATTCCTTTAGGGACATATTGGAGCTTAGGACTTACTTTCTTGCCATAAGATGCACTATCCCCTCTATGAAATTTATTCACGTTGGGTTGTACCTCTTCAGTAACAGCTTTGGCTTTACCAATAGTCACCTCAAATCCTTTTCTTATGGGCTCGTCATTCATGCTTACATGTCATCATCAACTTTTAGCTCCTTCACAATGCGGTTCTTCAAGTAGAACTTTGCATCGGCGAAGTGTGACTCTGTCTTGGTGAATGGCTCATCATCAGCAACTATCTTTTTTCTCGACTTCGCCCTCGTAGTAATTCAAACATTGATGGTAGGTAGATGGAACAACTTTATTCTCATATATCCTAGGCCTTCCAAGTAGGACGTTGTATGAAGTCTTTGCATCGATCACATGCAGCCATGCACTTGATTACATATCTTCAATGGTGATTTACAGCATGATCGCGCCTATTTCTCTTTGCCCCCTTAGTTGAATCCTTGGATCATCCACACGACTTCCTGAGAGTTCGTTCATGGGAATACCAAGTTCTTTCACAGTGCGAATTGGAAAAACATTCACTAAGGATCCTCCATCAACGAAAATTCGATTTACCCTTTCATCACGCATATAGCCAACCATGTACAATGGGCGGTTATGAGGAGTGTCACCTAGAAAAAGATCGTCATTTGTGAATGTGACTTTTTCCTCACAGGCATTAACTTTGAGTATTTTTTGAGAACTCCGGATGAATACCGGGAATTTCTTGTGATAAAAATGTTGGAAATGTACGTCAAGGTTGAAGACATTTGCAATAATGAGGTTGTGCAAAGTAGGGAGAACCCTCAGTCATCGAGTGGTTATTCTGGAGCAGTTTTTGTCGGACATGTTCCTGCTAAAAGAGTTTGGCCTGATCTAAACTTACCACCACGGGAATGAGGAGCGAGGAAATAATTTATCTCCTACTTTACATAATCCACAAGACGAGTAGTAAACTTCAATTTTCCTTTTTGTTACGATGTATACTTTTGTTGTATTGAATTTGTATTAACACTTATGTATTCCACAGGGGGTACCGGCCAGATATGAGTTTTACAAGTTATGAACCCACACCCAGTTGGAATATGCGTAGTTCTGGTGTGTTATTATGGTGGTCCATCCGAGAGTCATCACCAACAGGATAATGTCCATCATGGAATGTCAACACATTACGACTTGTAAGTGAAGTGATATAGCTATATGTAAAGTATTTATCAATTTGAGTAGCTTATTGTTTTGTTGTTTGTGCGGTGAAAAAGAGCAAGTTGAACCACCTGTCCTGACTCAATTGCCCGAAGACGAAATATTTAATCGGGATCTGGCAGATGCACAGAGTCAGGAAGAGAACAGTGATTATGACAAGCCGATGAGTCCGGAGATGACACACCCTTCCCTGATGAGGGTGGTGATGAGGTGGAAGAGAATGATGGACTTGATTTGACGAGGGAGCATGCTCACCCCCTATCCCACCCCCCGTTATACCAAGAGTGTACGAGTCCCAGTGCCGTTTCATTCAAGGCAGATTCCCTACCTTGATCATTTGCTAAGTATGCCGGATGTGGATGCCCTCACAAGGGATTTTGACGAAATTTTGACAGCAATGTGGGATGAGTCTAGACCAACGGTGCTGGCAAAGGGCATGCCTTTTCCTGATAAAGCGTGCCTAAGCAGGGGGACAAAAATGTACATCATAAAAGATTATCGTGAGATGACGGTATAGGGGAGGGGGGGACCGCCGGATCAGTTTTTAAAAGGGGGGGTGGGTGAGTGGGAGAGGGTTTGTTTTCTGGTTTGAACGTGGGTGAAGGGAAGGGGACGTATATTTGAACATGTATAGTGCAATTTATTTATGCGCTATATGTATAGCGCCTTAATAAATTGCGCTCTACATGGACGTCTGGTCAACTTCCTGTATAGCGCTCTTTTAAAATGCGTTATAGTTTAACGTCCAAAACGAACGTTAAGGTATAGCGCCCTTTAAAAGTGCGTTATAGATATGTTGGTTATTAATTTTTTTTACACTTATTTCGATTTCTTGAGTCCAAAAGATCCACAGACCCAAGTTTCTTCCATGACACTTGAACTTGTTTAAATATCTTCTTTTAAGCACTTCCAACCCTGCGTGTATCTCAATCTTTCATACGTGTATCTCAATCTTTAATACGTGAATGGCACATCAGATCTATATTAGTTACCGCGTCATAATCAATTTCAGCAATTATAAATTTGATTAAAAAAATTAAAATCAGAAAAAGAAAAAGAAAATGAAAAAAACTCCTATCATTGTCTTTGGTCCTCAAAACTCAGAGAAAGATATATGCCCGGCTCGCGGGTACAAATTCTTCACAACCCATTCTGAATCTTCCGTTCTTGTTCTTTTTGCACCTATAAGTTCCTTGGTGCGGCCATTGACACCATTTTTCTGATCCATTTGAGTTTATAAAATAAGCTTTTTAATCAAACCCCACCAAAAATGTAAGTTCTTGAATCGTCACCAGAACTAAAACCCACAAAGAGGATCCAAAAATGACTCCAAAATTACAGGAAAATTAAAGAATTCAAATCGAATAATATATTCAGTTTTTGTTTTTTTGGTTCCTTGGATATAAAGAAAAATCAATCAATTCCCAAACCTCAACTAAAATACGTAAAATTCAAGGATTAAAATCAAATTAGACAATCAATTTTCTTTTGAGAATATATATAAAATAAATCAAAATAAACAGCAAAAGAGACTGTTTGGCGTAGCCAGATTTCAACTAAGTTGGACCATGACACGAGGAAAACCCAGAAAGATAAATATTTATTCAATTAGGAATTTGGCATATTTTCTTAGACTTTATCTTTTAGTTAGATTTAAAGATATATATGGAGTAGCATATGATTTTATTGGTTTATTGAGAAGAATAAAAAGGTGACAGTGACAGTGACAGCAAAAAGGAAGAAGAAAGGTGTGGTGGCTTAGTTTGAAACAAAAATGGGATCCTTTTTTCTATTATTTTTCGGACCTTTTACCCCTCTTTATTTTGCCTTTTCTTTTTTGTTTTTATTTGTTTTAATCATTTTTAAAGTTAAATTTACCCATTTACGCTACTCAAACACGTGAATATCATACATTTTGTCCAATTCATCTATATTATTGGCCAGTAAGTTCGGTCAACAGTTAGAGGAGTTTAAATTATTAAATTGAACAAGTTTAGGTGTTCAAATGAAATCTGGTAAAGTAAGAGGATCGGAATATTACATTAATACAAGTACAGATGTCCATTCTGCTATTCGGCAGAATTAATAGGCACATTTTAAACGTGCATTAGGCATTTAATCGGTCAAGGATTAGCTGAAGTATTAAAATGATAATTGAAGCTAAGTTAGGAGCTATTTATGCGTTAGGTAAGCTTTGAATTTATGATTTACAATTTCCATGTTAAACTAGTATACCTAATCTAAGTGAAGAGCATAAATGCTCCAAGCGTGATTGTTTTTTTTCATTTGTTGCGAATAGTTTCTTTCCATCACAAATAACAAGTCAAAGATGTAGTGAATGAGCTAGCGAGAAGTATGGTCCTGCACCTACAATTGCATAATTATATTTATATGTAATTGGACACGTTTCGAGTTTAACTAATTAATTAGTTTGAAATTTTCGAACCTTGCATCCATGGTCTTCTAAATGCTTAACTTCTCAAAGAGTTGAGTTATATGTGTTTATCCGTAAAACGGTACAGTTAAATTTATTATGTGGTTTATAGACAAGCGAACTAATTTCATCCAAAATGATGAATAAGTTAATTAAAAATACTTAGCGTTAAAATCAAAGGAAATGGCAGGCCTGACTTCGGGAACAATGCTTCTGTGGACAGGAGTAAGAGTAACATTAGATAGGAAGTTAAGGTGTATTATTTAGCTTGAGAATAAAGTATATCATAAGTTTTGTCAGAAATTTTGTGTCCTTACAATGGTTATTGAAGCCACTATTTATATGTATACCTAGGAAAAAAGATCCGAGGATGAAGCCCCTCTTAAATAAAAATAAAGGGGGCCATTGATGAAAGTTTAACAACAGTCTATGAATGCCAAAATTCTCTACAATGGCTGCCCATTTAATTCTACGAAATATTCTTCATTAAATATCATCTGGTGACAAACATTCGACTTGCTCCCCTTGATTATGCTCCCTTCGGGGTCTATCTGATACCGTTTGTAGATGTTGTTCACAGCATTGGTTCTTACTCTATTCATCTTCCGTCTGTCTCAGGTTCCACGTGTCACGCAATCATTCGATCATTTAATATAAATTAATTTTACCCTATACAGATTTTCCCCCTGCTTTTCGGTGGCACATCTTTGTGTTATCAGTAAGTTGGTGAATATTTCTTTCTTGGCGGGAAGTTTTCTGGAGCCCTCTGATCAGTCTGTGACGTTTGATAAGACGCATGTAATACCCCAAATACGTGTTGCCTCATGATTCAGTAATATTTTTGCTTGTTTTCGAGGTAATCATGACCATTATTTTAGCTGTCTATATCCTTACTTGTACGTACCATTTTACCTATTTCACTTCTAACAACTTCATAAGCTCTTTTATCCTCTTTGCACTTAATTGTCTTCTGTTTCATTTCTTTCTAATCTTCTTCAAAAAACTCTATCATCCTCTTATCGTTATGGCTTCTTTTACTAAATCCTTCAAGAACTCTGGTCTTCTCTTCGGTGGAGGCCCGATGATAAGCAAAGATAAAGAGGTTGATGTTGATCCTCCCACGGTAAGCACCATCATACCTAAACACCTGAGTACCGCCTACGACATCCAAGAGAAGCTCCCTTCTGCAAACCCTCGAACTTAGGCTGTTAGTATGTATCCTTCTTCTGTTCGCCCTTCCAGTATTCCTACTGTGAAGGAGATTATGACTTCCATGACATAGATATATCGCTCCTGACCTGATGGAGCGAGTTACATTCCCAAGAAGGTTATTATGTATGTTTATACGTACCCCTTCCCTTTGGGCCTGTATTCATTAGGCGGGGGACTTGACCCCGTAATCTTGGAATTTTGCCACCGGTAGCATGTCTCCTTGGCACAAGTAGGCCCTTCTGTGTGGCAAGCGATGGCTAGTTTGCGCCTACTATGCTCAAAGATAGTGGAGACCCTAACCCTGGCACATATGATCAACCTCTACTCCCTCAAAATCTTCTGTGGGGAGTAATTAACATCAGCAAGCGCGACCATCGTGCTTTGCTTACCAGCATGGATGATGACAATGACCATGGGTGGATGGAGCGGTTTTTCATCGTTGCTACCAGGGATATCATCCCGGACACAACTCCCTCTTTTTCTGAATCATGGAGTCGTTCACGTAAGTTTGTAATCTACTCATCTCTTCCTCCGTAAAATTTTTTTCCTTATCATTGCTAACTATTTTGTTTCCATTTTTTCAGCTAGTCGGTGGACACCACCAAGGGTTAAAGGAATTGACTAATGGGTTAAGAAGATTCTAGATATTACTGCGCCAGAGACCCATCGATGGAAGGAGATGGCCCCTAAATATGGGTAGAAAGACAAGAACCACGTAAACCTGATACTTTCTACTTTCCTCCCCTGTATGTATAAAAGAAAATTTTCTAATTGTACCTCGTTGTTTGAATCAGAACTTCCGGTGGGCTCTGTCACCTACCCTGAAGTCGAGGTTTTGGCCGATCTTGTGAAGTCTCAAAGATTGTTGCAGGAGGATCTCACTTGGAGGGGTGCCAACGGATATGCCCCCGGTGTAGGTGCTTCCTCTCGGAGTCCCAAACTAGAGAACAAGAAACCAAAAAGGCGGCGTTCTTTCTCGACTGGGGATAAAAATAATAAATAAATAAAGAAGGCCATAACCGAGCCTGCCATAGTCATAGTGGTCATTAATATGATGGGGAAGCCAATGATGAAGAAGCTTCTTTTCTAAGGAGACAATGATCTTCATCAGCTCAATAGAATGCTCAATTTGGAGATCTTAGAACCCCAACCAAGGGAGAGGTCCAAGCACTTTGGGGGTGAAATGGAAATAGTTGAGGTTCTCGATTCTCGCTTTCTGATATTTGTTACTTTTCCCGGTCCCAGGAGCATGGACACCAAATCTTCTTTGGCTTCGGTTGATGAGCAACCAATAATCCGTGTTACTCCTGCTGTAATCGCTTCTCAACCTTCATCACATACAACGTCACGCCCTTCTACACCATATGAACTTCTCCACCGGCACTCGATGCACTTCCTCCACCAGCCACAGACGCCCGAGAAGAGGATGTTTCTCCTCCCCAGTCCCCTGATCACCAAACTTTTGGGGCCCCTTCTGTAGACCCCCGAGAGAGGAGGAGTGTCACTCTCTCGGTGTCAAAGGGATGCCACCAGTTGTCCAAGACGGTGGAGCTTGCCAACTATTTGAAGTCACTGGCTTCAGAAAAAGATAAGAGGAAGATGCATTCTCTTTCAAGGGAATGAATGTTGAATAATGACATGCATAATGCAGCAGCACTGCATACTTGTTCCCTTATTTCTTGTTTGTTATTCGTCTGTTATAATAGGGTTTTTGAATTAGATATACATTTTACAGGCCAACTTTCTTGCTTCCGAGGGCCTTCAGAGATTGATCCTCGAAAAAGAAGGACTAATCTCTGAGTGGGATCAGCTGCTGGCTGAGAGGGACCAACTTGCTGCTCGTTTCCTAATGATGGAGGCATAGGCCACTAAGGTGAGTGAGCTTGAGGCCTGGATGCAGATAAGTGAGCGGGAAGTTATGAACCTTAGCCAAGAATCTTCTCAGCTAAATGTTCAATTCGAAGAAGTTCAGGCTAAGTGGGCTGAATTTCAAGATGTCGTGCTTATTGTTGCCGAGTGCGAGCCGACCTCAATTGAGCGAGTGAATAATTAGGCCGCATCCTTGAATTCCAAATCCAAGAAGCTACTGCCGAGGAGAAATGGGCCTAGAAAGAATAGAGGTATAAGAAGATCAAGGAGCAAAATCGGGTTCACATATCTACAATCCATGATTTTGACTTAGCCTTGGCACCACCAGATCTGAGCGTGATGGACTTTTGGCCGAGGTTAACAGACTTAACCCAAAGCTTCATCACCAAGGGGATACCCTCATTTATGAAAAGACATACTATATGTATCATATAAGGAGGAAAGCCATGGAAGAGGCCAAAGGGGGAGTCATTGATATTGATGATGAAATTGCTAAGGCCGAGCGGTGGAGTTAACTGCTTGAGAATGTCTCCCGACTCATCCTGGTGCGACTGACTCTTCGAGTACAGGTTCTGAGTATTCAGGAATCAAGGAGGAACTTGAAGAGAATAATGACGAAGATCAAAATCCTGTACCAGCGGCAGATCTGCCAACTTCTCCCGGGGGTAAGGGGGCCAAGATCCTGTATCGGCGACGAAGTTTAGATTTTTTCCTCTTTTTCTTTTTTTGTTTTCATCTTGTATTTTTGCACTTATTCCATTTGGCATGTTTTATAATAAAAATGACTTTTCTATTTAAACATAGCACAAAGTTCATTCTTTGTGCGTTGAATAAAGTAAGGCTTGGGGTATGTTTTCTTCCGATAGCTTTTGGGTTCCGGGCATAAAATCTTACAGAACCAACCCTTTACTCTTATGTTTAGATGTGCAACTTGTTTTTACGGGGCTAGATGTGTAGTCCCCGGTCCTGATAAGACATTGTTGTTCAAGGGTTTCATAGTCCCGATTTTCGTGGCAATCATGTTGCCCAATTCTCATACTATTATCCCCCCAACCCAAGTGTTCAAATGCAAAGTCTGCGAATTGAAACATTGGAAGTCATTATCCTTTGAGGAAAAACACTCGTGAACGGTTGCATAATCTTTGATTCGATGACAAGCTTCATTTCCCGTTAGGAACTTTGTCATCGAGCCAAAGATTATGTAGCCATCCCATAGTGGCTTGTTGTTTCAGTGCCTTGTTATTAAAGGTCTTAACTTTGCTGATGATGCTCCCTTCGTAGTATGCTTTCCACTGCTGCCTCGTTAACCTTGACAGGAAAACCCAATTGGGACAAAAATCGGTCGAAGCGAAAAAGGCTGCAGAACACACTTTCAGTATAATTAGGATCCATCAATAGTAATACCTCTTAAGGTGACTCATGTTCTAGGTGATTGGTAATTTGACTCTATCTTGATTCTCCAGTTCGTATGATCCTTTCCCGGTGACAGCTAAAATCCGGTAGGGACCTTCCCACATTGGACCCAGCTTTTTAGTGTCGATCTCCTAAGTGTTCAATGTCCTAAAAAATAAGTCTCCTACTTTAAAGTAGCGGAGATTGGCCTTTCAGTTATATTACCTTTCCATTCTCTGCTTCGGAGTTTCCATTCTTACATATGACAAGTCCCAGCATTCATCAATCAATTCCAGCTTGACCAACAATGCCTCATTATTTGCTTATTTGTTTGTTCGGAAGAAACGTAAGGTCGGTTCTCCAACTTCCACTGTGATCAAAGCTTCTGCACCGTATACGAGAGAGAAATGTGTCTCTCTCATTCTTGGTTTTGTCGTTGTCTAGTATGCCCATAGTACGCCCGATAAATTTTCGGTCCACTTACCTTTGGCTGCTTCTAACCATTTTTTGAGATTTTGAATAATCACCTTATTGGTTGATTCTTCCTTCCCATTATCACTTGAATGGTACGTTGAAGATGTAGTCCTCTTGATCATCATGTCTTCCAGAAATTTTATGACTTTGGAGCCTATGAACTATGGTTTGTTATCACAAGCAATCCCTTTCAGTATTCTAAACTGCAAATTATGTTTTCCTACGAGAAGTCGACCACTTCGCCCTCACCGATCATTTGGTAATCACTTGCTTCAACTTAGTTCGTGAAGCAACCAGTTAAAATTGAAAGAAATCTTACCTTTCCAATACCATGTGGCAGCGACCCAACTATATCTATCCTCCATTTCATGAATGGCCATGGGGATAACACTGAATGCAAGAGTTCTGTCAGTTGGTGCACAAATTATGCATGGCGCTAACACTTGTCGCATTTTTGAATGAATTCCTTTGCTTCTTGTTCCATGCGATTCCAGTAGTATCATGCCCCAACTAGTTTTTAGCACCAATGAATCTGCACGGGAGTGGTTCCAACAAATTCCTTCATGCCTCTCTCATTATGTAGTCCGCTTCTGAGGCTCCCAAACATCGGGCCAATGGGCCTTGGAAAGATCTTCTATATAATTATCCACCCAAGAGGCTGTAGCGAGCCGCTTTGGTGCGTAGTGCCCGGGACACCTTTGTCTCGGAGCAGCTTTACATGCTGAAGGTAATCGATGAACTAATTCCTCCAGTCCTAGACTAAGTTGGTTGTGTTTACGTCACAATAGCCGTCCACATATGGTACTAAATGCATAATTTTGACGATAGTACCGGAGTCAGATCCTTTTCTCTCCGTGGATGACCCCAAATTGGCCAATGCATCTGCTTCTACGTTCACTTCTCCCGGGATGTGTGTGATCAACCACTACCTGAATCATGTAAGAAAAGTTTGAACTTTAATCACATACTGTTGCATGCGCTACTCCTTTGTATTGAAAATTCGAAATACTTGGCTTACTACTAGTTGGGAAACCACATATGATTTCGAGGAGCTCGAAGCCAAGTCCCCTGGCCAGCTCAAGTCCTGCAATCAAAGTCTCATACTCGGCTTTATTGTTAGTCAACGGAACATTTATGGCCTTCCTCAAGGTCTCCCCCGAAGGCATGATTAGGACCACCCTGAGCCCGAACACCTTCACATCGGAAGCTCCATCTTTGAACGAGATCCAAACTCATGATGTCTTTTCTGACACCATCACCGCTTTTTCTGCAGCCAAAGGCAGTAACACGAGACAGAAAACTGCCACAAAGACGGCCATAACATGTAATTTTATCGTTTTTATAGGTTTATAATCAATACCAAATATGTCAATTTCAACTGCCCATTTGGCCAATCGACCTGACAACTTAGGTTTGTGAAGGACTTTCTGTAGGGGAATGGTTGTTACAATGACTGTCAGGTGGAACTAAAAATAAGGCCTAAACTTTTGAGAGGCGACTACAATAGCTAAGGCCTGTTTTTTGAGGTTGCAGATATGAGTTTATGCTCCTGACAACTTTTGCTAACATAATAGACAAGAGATTGCGTACCTTCGTCCTCCCAGACTATAACGGCACTTACTGCTACCTCAGAGTCCCCTAAGTATATTAGTAGTTGTTCACCTTCCCCTAGCTTTGGTAGTAACAGGGGGCTCGATAGGTAATGTTTCAGGTCGTTTAAGGCCTGTTGACATCCTATAGTCCATCCAAAATTTTTCTTCTTTTTTATAAGTGAGAAGAAGTGATGACATTTTTCCAATGATTGAGAGATGAACCTACTTAGAGCGGCCAATCTTACAGTTAGCCTTTGGACTTCTTTCACGCTTGTCAAATGGTCTGGGATGTCCTCGATGGATCTGATCTTGTCGAGATTTATCTCTATCCCCCCTTTGTGAAACCAAGACACCCAAGAACTTAGCGAAGCTAACCCCGAATGCTCATTTTTCGGGGTTAAGTTTCATGTTGTGCTTCCTTAGGATATCGAAGATTTCTTGGAGGTGTTTTAAATGGTCACCTTCATTCAAAGACTTGACCATCATGTCATCTATGTGGACTTCCATTGTCTTGTTCATGAGCCCCTGTAAGTAGCTCCGGCCTTTTTAATCCTAAAAGGAATCGCATTATAACAATATGTACCAAAGTTTGTTAAGTCTTTTCCTGATCCTCAGGTTCATCTTAATTAGATTGTACTTGGAATAGGCATTGAGGAAACTCATTAACTCGTGTCCGACCGTTGCATCGATCATTTGATCAATGTTTGGCAATGGAAACGAGTCTTTTAGGAATGCCTTATTCAAGTCTTTGTAATCTACGCATATTCAAAATTTGTTATTCTTTTTTGGAACTACAACTATATTTAGGCTAGCCAGTCGAGATACTTTACCTCTCCAGGAATTCCTCAAAAAAGATATTTGTTTGAGTTCTTCTACCATGGACTTGGTTGCATCTGTCTCTTCTGGTACCTGAAAGTATCTCGGTACTTGGCGGTATCTCGATGGCTCCTCGTCTTTATCATCTTCGCTCGGCTCGGAAGTAGGCGTCGATTCCCGTAATGGCTATTTATTGGGCTCTTTCCCCTTACTGCTGAAAACTGACACTGCATTCATTTATCTTACTGTCGTTTCATCTCCTCTTATCTGCTTGATTCTCTCTTGGGTAGGGAATTTTAGCAATTGGTGATAAGTTGTTGCTACAACCTTCATCTCATGTAATCATGGTATACCGAGTATTATGTTTTAGCCCATGTCACCGTCCACCACTTCAAATAAGGTGGTCTTCGTAACCCCTTCGGCATTCGTGGGAAGCAAGATCTCCCATCGGGTTGTCACTATCGCCAGATTGAACTCGGCAAAGAGTTTTGTTGCCAGAATGACGCTTCCAAGTTAATTTGGATTGTTCTAGCACTCTCCATTCAACGATGCTGCATGAGCTTCCTGGGTCAACCAAAACACGTTTAATTATAAAATCTAGAACATGAAGAGAAATTACAAAGGCGTCATTGTGTGGTAGGAGAAGTCCGTCGGCGTCCTCTTCCATGACGGATATGTCGTCTTCAGCGACTTCCCGGAGTCCCTTGCCGTGTGTTACTGATAATTTTGTCTTTTTGGCCACCGAGAAGGTTACACCATCGATTTCATTCCCTCCAAAAATCATGCTGATAGTTAGGCCATGGAGGGTCTTCCCCTATCTTCGAGGGTTCTGTGTTGTCACAACTGTGGCCGTAATTTTTCTTAGCTCGGTCGCTCGAAAACTCCCTGAGATGGCGATTTTTCAGTAGTGTTTCCACCTTCTCACACATATGACATCAGTCCCCAGTTCTGTGGCCATGAGTCCCATGATCTTCGCACCATAAGTTGGGATCCCTTTGGCTAAGATCGGATCTAATTTGCTTTGGAAATCTTGCCTCTTTGACTCCTCATTTCCGATACTAACTTCACGACGCTAACATTCAAATTGTAATCTGACAACCTGGGATAAGTGTAATCTTGCGACCCCGATACGTCTTTGTCTTGCAAAGAGTTGTTGTTCCAGCCGCGGTCAGTTCTTCTATCGGAGACAAACCTATTAGCGGACCAGAACCCTTTGCTTCTGCATCCTTTCGCTCTCCCGTACGAAGAGACACTACCCTTAGAAGATTGTCAGTCTGCAGTAAAATCATCCTTGAATTTATCTCGGTTATTGTCTTGGTCCCATCCCATGGTTGATGTTAGGAACCCGAGTTGGTAATCTTCTATCCTTATCTTCAATTCATAGAGGTTATGGACATCCGCCCAAGTAGTCGTATGGAGTTCCATGAGGCTTTCCTTCAACTTTTGAGAGGCGTCGAGCTTCATAGTTCAGACCCTTAGTGAATGCCCCATATGCCCATTCATCTGGCATGACCGGTAACAACATCATTTCTTTCTGAAACCCGATCACGAACTCACGCAGAAATTCAGACTCTCTTTGCACAATTCGGAATATGTCAACCTTCCGGGCCCGGATCTTCTTGTCCACAGAATGATCCTTAATGAAAGAATCTACGAGCATTTGAAAGGAGTCTATTTAGTGTTCAGATGGGAGTGAATACCATGTCAAGTCCTTTTTCGTGAGGGTTTCTCCGAATTTCTTTTGTAGAACCGACTCTATCTCATGTTGGCCAAGTCTTTTCCTTTCACCGTCGTTGCATAAGTTGTAATATGCCCCTGAGGGTCTGAAATCCCATCGTACTTTGGTATGTCTGATATTTTGAACGATTTGGAATCAATTTTGGTGTTGCGCTCGTCTTAAACAGGAACTGGGTGTACTTCTTCGTATCTGGACCCTTCAAAACTAGTGGTGCGACTGGAAGTTGATCCATTCGGGCGTGACCTCCTTCACATTTTGATCCATCCGCTTGTTCATTTCCCTCTTTAATCTCATGAGCTCGATTTTGAAGGGATCATTACAGTTGTCGTTACCAGACCCGCTACCGTCCCCCTGGTTCCATCAAAGCCGGCCTCATCCCTCAGGGTGTTATGATCAACTCTTTGAGCCGTTTGATTTGCAGAAATGCTGGGAAGAGCTGGGCCTCTTCCATTTGCGTTGTTGGAATCGCCTGATAACGCCTAATTTAGTTTCGTCTTAACCTGGCCCTTCCATGACCCACGATGTCCTTTTGCTGCTCTCTCAAGATCTTTATCGTTTTTGCAACATGCTGTCCTAAATGTTATCGGGAGTCATTTATCGCACATGTCACATGTTGGGGATATTGTCCGTGTCACGCTCCTTTTTCTCTCGAAATCGGGTTTCGACACGTGACAACTATTTTAAAGGAAGGGTATTAAAAGAGAGAGTCGCCACCTAACGAGTTAAGGTGCGTTAGTGCACCTATTTGCAAATGACTCGGGATTACTAGTTTGCATCACCAAAGATTGGGTAAGGGCTCAAATTACCTTGAGGAGAAGGTGTTAGGCACTCCTCGAGGTCCACAACGGTGGGTCTCGGCCAAACTCAAGTTATATGAATTAGTCTAAAGGAAAGGAAACAATATGGACAAATAAAAAAATGAATTACTTTAAACAGAAGTTGGGGGGGGCTATGTTTTTTATCCTAAAGGATCACCCCGTGAAACATAAATAATACTTCTTAACTGCCTCAAAACAGGGTGTTACTCATATTATTCAGCAGGCACAGACTATAATCTCCTGCTACCCGATTACTATCTTTAAGTTGTTTACCTAAAGCGCTCTAGTCAATTCTAAGTCGTACCCTATGCGTGCACTACCCATCCCAAGCCTATGATCCATGAGGCATTTGGACCTCTATTTCTGGGTGGTTCTAGACCTTAACTTAGGCTGCTCAAAAAAGAAAATACTAAGCGACATACAAAAAACAGTTTAGGACTTTCAAATAAAAGCAAGAATGGGCTCAAGTTAGCCTCCGCATTTACACATCAAATGCTCGCCAATTTGGTTAACATTTTGACAGATTTTAATTAATTAATAGTAGAATCCTATAGGCAAGATCTCTATGTGATATTAAACAAATTAGCAGACAGTCATGCGCAAATCCAGTTTCTTAGTGCGATTTCCAAATCCTACATAAGTTTGCCTACTGTTTTTTAGCATAATGAGATTAAGCTTACTGGCATGATATCTAGGTGTTTTATGCGATAATAAACAGTGGCAATCATAGAAACATATCCAAAATTAATTGTTTTAATACTATAGGCATGCTTTATAGTGAGGGTAACAACACATTATTTGGAAACTTATGAATAAATGACCGAAAATGATAATTATACTGATTCAAACCTATAGCATGCTTTCTACAATTAATCAAAATTTAGATCCTATAGATATGATTTCTATAAATCGCGAACAAAACAGTATAAAACAAGATTTTTGTACATATATTGAATCATACCATTTCCTGTAGGCATGGTCTCTAACAAGAAAAAATAGAACATCATTGAACCAAGCATTGAGCCTATGGGCATGGCTGCTAGCATGTGATGACTGAACATAATAAGGTACATATAGGCATGATTTCTAACTTACAACATTTAACAACACAATATCGAACCTATAGGCAGGATTTCTACCCAACTTTATTGCAAATGTAAAATAAGAACCCCTTCCCAATTTCACTAACACCCCTGAATTGTATTACAAATAATTAATACAGATCATAATTGAATGTAGTAAATTACAGAATAGATATAACTATAGGGAGCCTACAACATTCCCAAATATACCTGGAAAGGCCAAGCCTTCAAATCACAACAGCTCCAAAATCTCATGCTCATAAATACAAAATAACCAGTTGTTGAGAGATTCACCCATTGGACATATATCAAGGCTGAGCATACAGAACCCAGGACCCTAGTGTGTCAGAGTTCCCAAGGGCTTCAAGAGCCCAGTGTAGTGCCCACACTAGGGATGTCAAAGGACGGAACCTGAGTAACCTTGGCTTTCAGCCGGCTAAGAATAAGAATTCAGAAGGACCAGGTGTGTAGAATGGGATTAGGGGATCCACTGAAGGACAGAATCACATATACAACCAAACAACAGACATGCTTGAACCTAGGCCTACTTAGTTAAGTTTCAGGAAATAAACTCAATCACATGCTAACAAGGCAAGTCATAAGACATATTTATAGTGATAACAGAGGATCCAGATATGGCTAAGTGCATAAACTAGTGTCATAGGAAGAAACCAATTGGCAATAGATCACGATAGTCTAAAAACTAATTAGGGCAGTTATTATATGTGTCAAACTATGATGAAAACAAGATCAAACATGTCACATTATAGTAGATTCAACAAACAGACTTGTAATTCTATTAATGCATACATCTATACATATCTAACTATTTTTATAGGAGGAGATATGAGAACATGTTCATATAACAAACTTAAACTCCAAGAGATTACTATTAGTGACCTATGAGTTAAGTAGGATCGAATTAACAGAATCAAAACAGATTTAAGCATGTCTTAAACTACAAAATGTAATAGCATAACATAGTCTAATTGAAGTAACACATTAACAAAAATCAGAATGAAACAACAAAGGTCTGATAACTCACAAGTTAAGATGAAGCAAGGAAGAAGGAAATCAAACGATATTGTGTATATCACCAAACAGAGAAAAAACTTAACAATTTCTAGCTTTGGCTTTCAGCCGGCCAGAAATCAGAATACAGTATTCATAACAAGTTTTTATTCAAGAATGAAAAGCAAAAAGCCTTAGTTTTTGTAGTGTTCTTAAGGATTTTTTCGAACTTCCCCTTAATCAAAGGGGAGTGGGGAGGGGTTTAAATAGTGTAAGAACTGAACAAATAAACGTGGAAATAATTAATTCAGACACTAAAAAGGCAAGCATTTGAATCAGTAAGGAAGAAAAATTTGAAACCCTAGTTTTATGTAAAAAACATCAAATCGGCATAAAATAAAGGCAAAGAATCACATATTGCACAAAATGAACATAGACAGGAAATTATTCCAAAGAGAACACAGAATCGAACCAGATTTGGTTCGATTAAAAAGTATCTGAAACCCTAATTTAGGGCAAGTAAAAGAAATCGATAGAAATAGGCAGATTCTCACATAATAAGGCGAATATAAACAAGATAGTACTCAAAATCAAAGCTTTAACCAGTTTTGGTTCGAACCAAAAGGGAATCTGTACACCCTAAACTTAGGGTTAAGTATGAATCAGCAAGATACGAACAAATCAGGCTCACACGACACAAAATAACGTGTGTGGACTTAATGTCGTCCAGATTCAAGAGATGAAGATCGATTAGGACAGAATCAAAGTGGGGTACTTGCCATGTTTAGGCAAGTACTAAGAAATATCATAAAGAATCAATAAATAAAGGAAATATATCGAAATGGTAAGTGAATGGGAAGAAAATCCCATTAGGAAAGGGATTGGGGGAGGATCTTGGAGAGGCGGCGGATAAGGGGAAATGGAGTTAGGGTTTGAGAGATGGGGATATAAGGAAAGTGGGGGGATGTTTATGATCAACGAATGGGATTTGAGCGGGGTTGGGTCAGGTTTAATTGAATGGGGTAAGGGTACGGGCTAGGGGTATTGGGCTTGGCGTAATTGGGTAGTTTAGGTCCGAAATTAATTGTAGAATTAGGGCAAGATTTTAAGTACCCAATTTTAATAAATAAACAATTTATAAAAATAATAGATAAATAATAAAAATATTATTTGTGCATGTAAATGATTAAAAACAATTATTTGGCATTATAAAAAGTTATTTTCCGTATAAATAATGTAATTACATGTACATATGGGCTATTATTGCAAAATGTGCAATTTGGCCTTGAAAAATGCAAATGTAATTATAAGAAATACACTACAAATATTTAAAACCTAATATGGGTGTAAATGATAAGTTTAGATGATAAAATAATCATGAAAATAATTTTTAAGGTAATTAATAGATATTTATATAATAAAATACAGAAATAAATTGATTTAAGCCTTTAAACATTATGAAAAATACTTGTATATTCTTGTAAATCAAATGATGATGCATACGCACTATTTTGAAAAAGTATATATATATGATAAATATGAGGAAAATATTGGGTATCAACAGTCCGCCATGGACCGGAGTTGCTACGTCCCCCTCATTGTGGGTGTCACTCAATAATTCCTCATGTTGATGCAATTTTTTTTCGTGCGCCTCAGCCTTGTGCATGATATTAACACCATTAGCTTCCGTTTTTCTATTTTTTCTATGAAACAAGGAATCAAACGAGTTAGTAATAGATGCAAGGATCAACTCAATTACGCAGTTGTCTAAGCCCCACGGTGGCGCCAAACTCTTTACTCGTAAAACGGTACAGTTAAATTTGTTACGTGGTTTATAAACAAGTGAACTGATTTTATCCAAAATGATGAATAAATTAATTAAATATAACACATAGCATTAAAATCAAAGAAAATGGAAGGCCTGACTCCGGGGGCAATGCTTCCGTGGACAGAAGTAAGAGAGATATTAGACAGGAAGTAAAGTTGTATTATTTAGCTTGAGAATAAAGTATAGGATAATTTTTGCTAGAAATATCATATTCTTATTGTTGCTCTAAATCGCACGCGAAAGTCAATCAAGTAATAAAGAGCGAGTAGAGTATCGTTCCCACGAGGACTTGTGATTAATTATCAACTAAATCAAACAATTTCTAATTTATCGAGTGAAGAACAATTTCAAGATGATCTTTTTCTCACCTCCTTTTTCCCTACCCCGGATTAATGAAGGGGTAATAAGGGAATTTTTCCAATTAAAGTGACATTATTCGGATTTGAAATTTATTTTAGTTTTCAGAGTCACCACCCGGATTTTTGACGATGTTCCGGGACACCGTTTTATTTCAAAATCCCAAACCAAGGACATTTAGACTCTGTTTTGATTTGGCTGCGACCAGAAATCCGAGTAAGGAATTTTGTTAACCCGGAAGAAGGTGTTAGGCATTCCCGAGTTCCGTGGTTCTAGCACGGTCGCTTAACTATTAATAACGTTTTTAGTTTTAAAATCAATTAGGAAGTTTATGGATTTATCTTGGACAAGTTACGATAGCGTACAATTGTTGTTTTTGGACACATGGCAAACACGTCACATGAAATGCACCCATGATTGTTATGTGCGTTTCTATCAGTTATTTAGAGTTAGGGGATCGGGGGCATGAGTTGCCACTCCCGTGGGTAGTTTTATGGTTATTTAAAGTATTATTCGATTACTTACTAAATTTCAAACTAAAGGTGGTATTTTCTAACCTAGAGGATATGTAGAAGGTCGTATTAGTTCACTAATCTAAAAGACGAACATTTGGTCTATGGCCATATTTTAGCCCAATTTATCATTTACCCCTTTTGGCCAATCCTAATTATGGTTAGTTGTGAAAGAAGTAAAGCTATGCAATTCCATTAAGAGCATGTCAACAATGAAAGGTTTGCATGGAATCTAAAAAATTACTGATTCACAAGTTACATATTTAAGGAGTCAAAGAAACACATTCAGCTATAATAGAACATTGATTAAATAGTTTTATCAATTTCAGATGGCCTAAACACATGCCTTTTAATTCATAATTCATATGTATTGGGCCCTACACGGAATTGTTGTAAATTCAGGAAAAACCAAAGAATATGAGATGAATTAAAAAAAACACTTTGAATCACAAATTCATACTTATATATTTTGAAATTCATTGTATCTGAGGTAATTATTTCTGGAATTTCAGCAAGTGCTCATAGTGATATTCCGGACAGATTAATTGGAATACAGGATTATACGAAAAGGTTTAGAAGAAATGCTTTTGAACTTCAGTTGAATCCTAATGATTAAAGGCCCAACTAATATTGTATTACTTCTTAGAGTATGCATCTCTAAGCTTTGGGCTTGTATACTCCCTTTTGGCCCGATAGCCTAGGGGATTTAACTTGATTAGAGCCTTAGTGGGTTGTTCTATCAAGCTGGCCAAATTTCTAGGAGGTTTCACATTGGTAAAAGGAAGAAAATAAAGCTGACTATCCTTTGTAGAATGTTCAGTCCATATTTACAAGAAATAAGAAAAAAGTATAGAATTTATGCTGTTACATTGTCATTTTTACTCCAAAATACAATTTCCTAAAATGGGATAATAAATATAAATAGATAAAAGAATCTGTTGCTCCTGTGCAAGCCCGACAGTACTATGTGACTCAAGCCTGCATTTCTTCTGTAAGCTTTCTTCAAAAATGAGTAAAATGTTTATGCATTTTTCGGAGAGGAACTGACCATTAGGAGGTCAGACATGCTTCCCTTAATGCGATTCAACTAGGAAACTATACTACATTCTTCAAAGTGAGCTTCGAAGGATTCACATACATAAAAAAAGATACAATATCAATTTACTCAAAATTTTTTATCTATAAGATAACAAAAGATAAAATCGACTGAAATATCAAGAACACCCATAAGCATTTGAACACCACATTTTCAGGTTTGCATACAAACAGAAAAAAAAGAATTTCGACTACAAACAACAGATTTGCACATCAACATAAAACAGAGGTTCAGATCTGAAAATTTTCATTTAGAATAAGAATGTGCATACCTTTTTAAGAGAATTTAACAAAGGACCTGACCAAATAAAGTCCAGGGAGAGATGAAGAACCAGCGGTAAAGAGAAAAACCCAGCAAACAGCAGTAAATCAATCGTGTATAAACCAGACATTCCAGAAGAAAATAACCAGCAAGGAGTAGGAATTTAGACCCCAAAACCTTTTTATCTTAAGAGGAAATAGTAGTCAACACCAATCCTTAAGGTCAAAACCAAGAGAAAATCAGATTTTTGAGACACATTTTTAATCCCCTTTGTATTTTGATGTTTCTTCTTCTTCTCAGATTCTAAGGAGCGATTGCAGAATAGAAAAAAGGAAAGTTGTGTGTGTGAAGTCTGTTTTAGTAGTAAAAAGTGCAGAGAATTCCCTCAGAAATCTGTGTGTATATCCATATTTTCAGTAGTAAAAAAAAAAGTCCCCCTAGTGGTAAAAAGTGTGTGTATATATATGGGTAGTTGGGATAGGATATGCTTAGCATATTCCTTATCCAATAAGCTGGAAATAGTACAAATGAAGCTGTCACCCTTATCCTTTGGGACAATTGCCCTCATTCTAGAAAATTCTCACCCCCTAAAATTACTATCCTACCCCCAAAAAATCTGATTTCCTTATTTTGGAAGGTTCTTGGGTTGTTACACCCAAGATTCCTTTAGCTAAAACCCTATATTACCCCCTTAAAGTCTCTAGAATTACCCTTAGGTAACTAGGGTTCAGCTGATTGGGGTTAACTATTAACTTGGGTTAGTTAATCCTAATTATCTTGCTTTGGTTAATTAAAACTAATAATTCTTCTTAACTAGCATTAGGACTCAATTAATTAAGGGTGCTCAATTAGTTTGTTCAATTGATCCTTGGTCTTAGTTAATTATATTAGTAACTAAACTCTTAATGAAGTTAGGAGCCTAATTAACTAATCAATTAATCTAGGTGAATGATTAATCTTCATACTATACTAAAGTTAGGGTGATTAATCAAATGGTGGTAGACAGTAGCATTTAGAGAGGAGATAAAGCGACAATAAAGGTATTCTGGAAAACATAAGCATGAATAAATAAAGCTAACTATTAATTTTAACAAGTAGAACACCTAATAAATCAATGATGATTAACAGGAAATCCTAAGTGACTAAACATGGTTGCAAAATAGTCCGGAATGTGAATAACATGTTAAACACTGAATTAATCAAATCGAAGGTAGTGCGAATCAAAGAAGAACACTCATACATACAGACAATGACAAGACCTAAGTTAGGAAATATGGTTATCAGAGAAACCTAATTACTTAATTGTCGAGAACAAATCAAAACATGACTGTCATGAAATACATTTAGAGCTTAAACTAAACGAGGAAGAGATATGGACAGGTAGAAGAAGACAATGAACGAAAACAAAAAAATCTAAACAGTGATACAACAAATAAAAAAACAGTGATTAAACCTTGACATATTCATGCTAATAGTACAAGAACAGTTAGAAGGGAAGGGGGGGATACCCGTTAAAGGGGTTTGGACGAACTACGACGACTAGCCGGAGTTTGGCCGGACTACGGCGACCTCCAAAAGTGACCCTTACTTACATGAATCGACGGCTCTCGTCGAGAACCATCGACTCATGTATGTTTGAGTAACAGCGTCGCTTGGGATCATCCTCAGCATGTTCTAGGGTTTTGACGGTTTCCAAGATCCGGAATTACTCTTAACTGGATGGTTATTTGGGGAAATTGATAGTTAGAGGTGATTGAGGGAAGGGTGTGGATCATCTTGTATAATTTTGAGGTTGATTGGAGAAGCTCCGCCGCCGGAGGCGATTTCCGGCCGGCGGANTGGGGTGTTGGACATATGTATAGTTAGGGATTGGGGGGTTCCCAGCCATTAGATCTCAGAAGATCAACGGCTGGGATTTGCTAAGTCCTAAACGGGGTCGTTTTGGGTACTGGGTCTGGGCAGGCCAGGTAAGGTCTTTGGGCTGGGTCGTTTGTAGTGTAGTGACACTTATTTTGGGCTTGGAAAAATTAGCCCAGGACCTATTTTGATATATTAGGATCAATTAGGCCTAAATAAATATTAATTAACACTAACCTAATAAAATTCAAAAGAAAACATGTAATAATTAATTCTAACCTTAATTTCATCTAATCATGGCTTAATTAAGAATAAAACAATTAAATTTATACTCCTAATTAAATCCATGATTTATTGGATAAAACTGATTAATTTTAGTAATTAGTTGTCAAAACTACATTACATCAAATAACCAACATTCGTTTGTTATTTAATTCAATTAATTACAAATAATAAATTCATAATTCTTTGATAATAGTGGTGCAATTTTAATAATTTTAAAAGATGAATTATAAATACGCAAATGCAAGCAATTCACAATTAAGAACCAAAATTTAACCAAATCCATAAGATTAATTTACTTATCTAATTTTGTCGGAGTATTTAGTAGGTGAAAAATTACATGCTCACAATCTTTGCTTGATTAATTCTATTAACTAAAACTACGATTGGGAGAATAACTAATTAACTAGTTCACTTTGGATGAAAGGTTTAATTCAATGAGAATAATATTTCAGGGTTATGGTTATGTAACAATCCCGTCAAATTATTCAGTTAACTTGACTTATTACTTTATCTAGGTTATTAACCTGCAAAGACAATAATACTCATAGAAATTCGACAACCTCTACTTGCCTACTCCATTTATTCTAAACCCTATATTTCTATAATATTAGAGATAAAAAGAATGCATTAATAATCTCATGCACAATTGGCTAAGCACGGCAAATAGGTATATTTATATCTGTATTCGCAAATCAATTCTCCAATGACTAGGTTCAAGATCGCACTCTATTCAATCCTATTGCAATCAAGAATTACCTATTTCAAGTTCAACTCAAGATTCATATATAGTATTTTAATGTTAGCTAGGAAGTAAAATAATTAGGCTCAGGATATTAATAAATAACCCAACATGATAAATTAAATCAACTAATCAGTGAATATCAACATTCATGTAAAACCATAACCCAAGAATGAACAATTTTAGCCACACATAGTCATGGTAGCTATCTCAATTAATTCCCAATAATACATAAAAATCAATAATAGAAGGGAAAAAGAAGAACTCAAGATAAATTTCACGATTTTCGAGCTCTGTTATGGATTCTCTCTACTTCCAAGTGTGTTCTTGCCTCCCCAGGGTTTTCTATCCCTTTAAAAAGTGTCTAACTATCATATTATATGGTTTAGGGTTAGTTGGGCAGAAATTGGCTTTTCCTAATTCGGATTTGAAAAGCTGATATTTTTCTGCTCCGGTCCCGGTCTGGCGAAGTGACCCTGGCTTCATTGTCCGGGAGTTTTTTGGGTTCTTTTTCTCCGGTCCCGGTCTAGCAAAGTGAATCTCGCTTCGCTGTCCGGAACTTTTCTCTTCAGCTCTTTTTCACCAATTTTTCTCCCATTTGATCTTTTTTCGTGCAACTTTTTTCCTTCACATATGAAACACGTAATGAGCATATTTTCACTTCAAAAGCGTTGTGAAATCATGCAACTCACAAAAAGTTAATACACAAACACACTCAAAAAATGCCTTTTCCACCCTTTATCAACATCCCACACTTAAACTTTTGCTCGTCCACGAGCAACTTGAAATTAAGCGCATAGGCAAGAAACACACTTTAAAACATACTCGAGCATCACACCAATGACAATGGTTTATATCAATGCTTAGAATACAACATAAGAACTATTTAACATCTTTCTCCAAAATTAGGCTCATGCAAAGACTATTTAAAATAATTGTGTGACTCTTCTAACATCCTAACCTCAGAAGATGACTCTAATACATTCCCTACAATAACTCACTAATGGTGCCAACTCAGAGTTCCTGGACTTTACCAATCGTCTGTAAATCATGTTTCCTCACCACAAATCAGAGATATAAATTAGTTCACACACTCAAATATGCATTCAAGTATAATTTAAGGACTTACAAATCAAAATCATTTGCTCATTCTCTCAAATAAATTCATGTGCATCCTGAGGTTGTTGCATAGGCTTTCTTGTAGTGTATATCCCTACTAATCTAAGCTTGCGAAGACCAGGATCAATTAGGTCTTTTCAAGTTGTAATGAAGGCTAAGTGATGGGTAGGATATATTTTGGTATAGTGACTAACCCTCATAATCACTTTAATGCACTACAATTAACTTTCAGATACACTCTCTTCATGACCAATCCAAGCAATGCCACACAACCATGTACAATTCGGCCTTTCTCTTTAAGAACAACTACGCCTTCACTTGCTCGGATAAGAGGAATATGAGGTATATTTTCAATTTTTTTTCTTTATATTCTTTTTGTTTTTTGTTTTTTCTATGACCTTCCTTTTTCAACACTCTCCCCATTTAGGTTTCCTAGCTAATGATTTTTCAAAACACACGTGCACCTTTGGCTATTCTATGGTTCTACTCAAAAGCTACCTCAAATCTTACCTTACTCTTCTAGCGACTTAACTTCTTTCGAAGGTAAAGGTTCAAGAAGATCTAGTTAAGAACAAAAAGATAATAAACTTGTAATTTGGGTGCAAAAGAAAAGGTTTATAGGATCAAAAGGGCTATCTAAGTATAACATTCTTTATGGTGGCATACTAGATCAATGGAGAATGAAAGAAACCCCTACATCATCTCCTAGACTCACAAAGCTTACTTATTTCTCTTCAACTAACGCACGGGGAAAGTTTTAGACTAACACAGTATAACATAGAATGTAATCAAGACCTCACATCACACAATGCAAGTGATTCACTCCGGACAGTTCAGGCCCGAATCTCAAGTTAAACAACTAAGCATAGTTATCATCACAATTCTAACAATTAGGAAGTAATCACAGGAGTGAGAAAATGAGCTTGAGCGTCAAAAGAAAACCGTACTTATTATCAAGGCATGTAATGTTAAATATCATGACGAAAGTACTCAGTTCAAATGCTCTGAACCTAAGCCCCAATATAAAACATGTCAATAGCATAGATGCTCAAGTTCTTCCCATTCTATTATCAGTTCAAAAAGAAAAAAAATCTTTTTGTGTTTTTATTTAGACTTTAGTCCCTCAAGAAGATTGTCTTGGTAATCCATCGTCTGGAAAAATCCATGAGGGTTACAAAAAATAATATTTTTGTGTATTTTTTCTAGTGATTGTCCTAGTTCTTTGACGCCGATCACACTTCTTCACAAATGAATGGGCATCTTTAAACAGAGTCTGCCAATAGAATCCCGATTGCAGAACTTTTGAAGTTGTTCTATCACCACCATGACATCCACCATAAGGTGAGGAGTGACTATCGTACAAAATTTGCTCCACCTCCTTCTCCGGAACGTATCTCCTAATTAGGTGTTCAACACATTGCCGCTACAAGAATGACTCATCCTAGAAATATTAGTTTATGTCATATAGGAACCACTTCCTCCCTTCAGATGGCATTTCTGGAGGAAGTACTCCGCTCACTATGAACTTTAATGTCGTCCAGATTCAAGAGATGAAGATCGATTAGGACATAATCAAAGTGGGGTACTTGCCATGTTTAGGAAAGTACTAAGAAATATCATAAAGAATTAATAAATAAAGAAAATATGTCGAAATGGTAAGTGAATAGGAAGAAAATCCCATTAGGAAGGGATTTGGGGAGGATCTTGGAGAGGCGGCGGATAAGGGGAAATGGAGTTAGGGTTTGAGAGATGGGGATATAAGGAAAGTGGGGGGATGTTTATGATCAACGACTGGGATTTGAATGGGGTTGGGTCAGGTTTAATTGAATGGGGTAAGGGTACCGGGCTAGGGGTATTGGGCTTGGCGTAATTGGGTAGTTTAGGTCCGAAATTAATTGTAGAATTAGGGCAAGATTTTAAGTACCCAATTTTAATAAATAAATAATTTATAAAAATAATAATTAAATAATAAAAATATTATTTGTGCATGTAAATGATTAAAACAATTATTTGGCATTATAAAAAGTTATTTTCCGTATAAGTAATGTAATTACATGTACATATGGGCTATTATTGCAAAATGTGCAATTTAGCCTTGAAACATGCAAATGTAATTATAAGAAATACACTACAAATATTTAAAATCTAATATGGGTGTGAATGATAAGTTTAGATGATAAAATAATCATGAAAATAATTTTTAAGGTAATTAATAGATATTGATATAATAAAATGCAGAAATAAATTGATTTAAGCCTTTAAACATTATGAAAAATACTTGTATATGCTTGTAAATCAAATGATGATGCATACACACTATTTTGAAAAAGTACATATATATATATATATATATATATATATATATATATATATATATATATATATATATAT